>NQII01005408.1:6775-23293 GCA_002778355.1 Clitarchus hookeri
GGCGCGTGGACCGCGGCGCCATTGTCTACGGCGAGTGCGCCGCGCCTCGTCCAAGGAGATATTGCGGAAGCGAAGCGAGGAAGCGGCATTAAGTACCGTCACGTCACTACCGGCCGACGCGCCATTGTATCCGAGGCGGTGGCGGCGCCCGAGTCCTTCTTACGACATCCGCAGATACCGCCAACAAAGCCCCTTCCCCGGGGGAGGCAGTGGTAACTTGCGTTTCCCCTTTGTCGCTCACTACCGGGGGACGAAGTACCACTTCCTCGCTTTACTAGTCTGCTTCACTCGCCTTAATTTATCTCCCGCGGCGAGTACGACTCTTCTGTACGTATCTGCTGCAGCTGGGTGTACCCTGCACCCCTGACGTACCGAGTACACTAGCTCCCAACAAGGAAGAGAAGGCGTGGTGGTAACACAATAGGCTCGCGATCAGGACGACCTGGATTTATTTCTCAGTCCGTTCATCACTCCTTAGTACAGCGGTCGCCTAACACCATCTATTTTCGCGTTCGAAGTTCAGAAACTCAGGAGGATAAGGACTGCACTGACACACGCGTCAAGTGCGCCATCGCAACTCCGCGCAAGGCTGTGTCTGGGAACTGGCATGCAGTGTTCTCGTGTTGTATTGGAGAAGGCTTATCAGAGGACGGCTTACTAACTAACTTATGACCTAACTTCAACACCCATGCCCTACCTGGGATTGAAACCCAGGACCTCCCGCACCGCAGAGCGGCGGCGCACCAGCGGACTGCGCCACGGGAGGTCGGCAGTGTTCTCGTCGTGCTGCTTGCACAAATGGTACTTTGAGCGGCGACAGTTTATTTTAATTGTTGGAAAGTTTGCAAAAAATTTCAATATAGGCTCCTATTTTAGCTTCACTCGTGTGCGCGAAGTATGTTTTATGATACTGCAAACTGAGAAAGCCAATTTGACAAAGTTGGAGGGCTCCGAAATAATATTTATAGCATGTATGATGTATTGAAAGTTCCATTCGTTCCTCCTCTGTGGTATTTTTTCTTATCGTAGGTAAACATATTTCAAACACGTTTAATTGTTTCGTCAAAAAAATACGAATTTCAAAGAAAGCAGTTCAAGCGTCACGTAGGCGGCCACATATAAACAAAAATATGCAGCAAGAAAGAATAAACAATAATGGCTTCTTCACAAAATGAGTAAGTCAGCGTATGAATACTGGGAGGAAAGTAATGCCAATTAGGCTAACACTGGCATCACCCCGATGTATGATTTCTATAGCTTCCTTGTAAGTATATTTTCTTCAGGAATTCCCTTTTAGCAAGGCAAGGATACAAAAGGAGTGAAACAATTACTTTTAATCTCTTCTAATGTACTGACCTGAAATTCTGGTAACGAGTTTTGTAACTAAATAATGTTTATGAAATGCGTGTCACGTAGCTAATTACTGAGAAAATAGGTTGGCCTCGTCAGCGAAAAAAACACTACATGAACCCATTATTCAGGAACAGCTACATTCTTTCTTCAGAGATTATGCTAATGTTGATGGCTCACAATGAGAAAAAAAAGAAGGATGTGACCTCTTTAAATAAGTGATTTCCTTACCTAAAGAATGGGGAAACGGGGAAAAGGTTCCAACAGTAGGTATCACAATGCTCGGTAATGTAGAATGCATTAACAGGCGGCTATGCACGTAAAACGTTAGTGACGTCCCAACTCGTGACGTCACACAGCAGTGTGTTACACACGGTCGGCCTATGCTGCGTCTATAGGCTATGCCGGTGTATCCTACTTCACAGATTCCACGATATCGGAGTCGGAGTTGCCTGCCATGACGTCACAGGCGCGACCAGCGGCCGTGTTGATTTTCCCCCTCGCCGCTCCCAATCCACGGCCGGCCATTCCAGCAACCCGTAATCCTAGAAATGATTTTAATAAAAAATTATTTAACGAATTTATAAAACTTCTTAAATATATCGGCTTGCCACTTTGGATTTGTATTAATTTTCCTAGAAAAAAAAAGTTAATTTGCATAGAAACCTCTACTCGCTCGACTACCACGACACCTGCTAGAGTGCCGATCACCAGTGTGTATATTTATTTACAAATTTAAAGATTTAATTTTCCATATGCGGGAAGAATTATAAAAAAAAAATCGAGGAACATATAACATTAACATCACACTCACCCCACCAGCCTAACCAACCCAATAATAAATAATCGCTAGAGAATCGAAAAAGTAATTCTAAAAATCGAGGAACATATAATGTAACCCAAAGCTACACCCCCTCCCTCCTAGGCACTGGCCTTACATAACAAATTATCCCTCCACACATACCAATCAATGGTATCTGACCAGTGGCCATGAAATTACACTTTTTCCAGTATTAGACACTATAATGTGTTTGTAATTCAGGTTTCCACCACCAGAGATAATTTACTGTCGGCAAGAGTGCTATCGGCCTGTGCCGAATGGTGACGAGGTCATGTAAATTGTTATATATATTTTTTTTATGTAATTATTTTTATTAAAAATAATTGTTACATAAAGTAGGGGTTTTTATAATAAATAAAACACCAAAAAAAATTTTAAGTAATTTTATTTGGTAATGTACAACACGAGGAAAAACGTATACACATTGAACATTTATCTTTTACACTTTGTTTTTTGTATGGCAAAGTACTGTTCCCCAGTAAGTCCTGATTTCCGTGGGTAAGCGGTATAATGCTTAAAACACTGTTTGCAGACATGAATTTTGTACCCATGCGAAGTAATCTGCGAGTTAACCAGTCTTGAAAAGTGTTTTATATAGCAATAATGCGAAATATTCGTAGTTTGATCCTTCACCTTCAGAAGATCTTTATGTTCAGGTTTCTCGTTCTTAGTCACACATGTTGGCACCACTTTCCCCTTGGCATTTTGCGAGTACACATTTACAGACACACCAAGGTGGTTGTTTTCAAAGACACTTATTTGCTGTAGAGGAGTCGGAAAATCCAGTCAGCTAAAATCATACTTTTCTTCCACCTCAGCACACTTCTTATCTACATGCTGCGGATGCGATGAATTAACAAATCCAGCCAACACTTGCCACTTGAAGCATTGGTTGTCATAGTTGTGGGGATTGATTATGACATGTTTGTGTTTGATAAAGTCGGGAAGGTCAACATACGTCGATAGCCCCTTGCACAAATTCATATGCACCCTTAGACCATCCATCCGTTAAATCGACACTCCACACTTCGAACACGTGTACTTTATTTGGGCGGGGCTCTTTGTACAGCGTGCTTCTCATGTCGTCGTGCGTTGCTGCTACAAGCGAAAAAAAATTTCACAAAAGCGACACTTATAATGTCGGAATGGTTCAGCAGAGGTAGTTGGCGATACAGTTGTTTCTGGAACAGATGTCGATGGTCCAGTTAGCGATTTAGTAGCCTCAGCTGAAGAACTAGATGACACTTCTGCAGGCCCTGCGTAAAACAATCCCGAATACCCTGGGAATTCCGGTAGATACACAGGGACCTCAGCCGTAGATGCAGATGATACGACTGAAGAGGAAGGAGTCGATGGCACTGCTGGTACCACTTTCGAAGAAGTCGATGGTGGCATTGGTACTATGCCCATAGCAGTCGGCAATGGAGCTAATGTAGGCAGCCCACCCGAAGAAGTCCATGGCACTGGTGGTACCACACACGAAGAAGTTCATGGTAGGGCCGTAGATCCAATTAGCTCTGGAATGTCGGGAGACATTATGGATGCTGAATATGATATCGGCTGTAAAATGTAGATGAGACGATCCATATCTCCACACTTTTGTCGAACAACTGCTAATCCTCCACAAGGAGCCATTATTTATACCTATAGCACCCCCTTTCCCTTCTTATATTCCCTCTCTAACTGCACCCTCCTTAACATTACACCTGAAACACTGCCTGTTCAACCTGAAGGCATGTGTACATTCTCAGGTCCATTCGTGCGAACTCCTGCAGGTTTCGCCCTACATCAGTTTTACCACAATACATAAATAGGTTATGTAGCATAATAAGTATGTGGACTTTTTTTTTTTAAGGTTCCTTTAAGGAAAAAAAATATAGTTTAACAAGTTAAGGTAAAAACTACATTTAAATGGTTTAACACACAAAATATATTATACAGTTAAATACATAAACGCCACAACACAAAAACAATTCTGTCTCTGTTCTTTTTTTTTTATTATTGTTCTTCTGAATCGATGTCGGGATGACTTCTTGTCTAGTCGCAACTCATCGATTCACGGTCCAAGGACGAGGAACGCCATTTATGCAACAGCTGTGCATTCCTCCACGCGCGTTTCCAGTCAGGTTTTGACCTGCCGTAGACGTGCCGCTGTTAGTCATCGTAAAGTTTCGCCAGCTTGAGCAGCAAAGGACAGCCATACTCGAACTGCACATCGATGAATTCAACTTCGCTTCTGCACGAACCGTCAAACCCAGAAATGGTTACTGTACAACCCAATTCGTCAGTCAAGTCTCCTCAATTATCGTATGTTTATCGAATTGAAAATACATAGTTAGTTATGAAAAATAGAAACAGCTCTGAATACCGCCTCGGGAAGAAGTAAAATTTGAGGCGACCACTAATCTTGCGGTAGACTACATGTGTGGGGACGAAAGTACAACAAATAAAAATGTAAAATTGTATTTTTAACTTCCTTAAATAGAAGTGGCACAGTAGTAAGAAAATAATTTGGTTACTTATTTTTTATTTTATTTTTCACACAAAATGATGGTTACCTTTTACGAGGTATGGTAACTTAAAGTAATTACGTACACAAAATAAAAGTGAATGCAAATTTGTGTTTCTTTGTGTCTGTTACGAATGTTCATCGAACTGGTTAACTTTGAAAAGATATTACAAATAATAAACACGAATCAAAATAGTGACTTATGTTACGATGTCCTTTTGCTTTGCGCCTCAAGGCGACACGACATTTTTAATGCGTGCTAGTGTCGCCCTTACCGTCCTTAGGTAAGAGTATTTAGTAGCAAAAAATCACATTAACCTGGTTTTTTATATTAACTAAATGTTTTAAAGAACTAAATTTTTCTTTGTATTTTTTTTAAGGACGATAACATACATTTACAGTGCTTATTTCTGTTTTATTGTGTAATGTCTTTTAAGTAAAGAAAATAAATTCAGAAACTATTTTAAAACACCACATTTTTGAACTTGCTTGTGCAATTTCCTCAATAATGTGAAAGATAAAAATACACCTTAATGTATTGATCGTAAAATTTACCTCACGAATGTACAGGCGGTCCAAGTAATTACAGCATAATCTGAGCATCCATGGAAGGTCTCCCAAGCAGCTGAAGGAAAAAGGCATTGTGAAGTCGCAAAATTTGTAGTCACCGCGTTCAAAATATCAATACTATAGGCTGTTTACGGTAAACACTTTTGGAAACAACCTTTTAAAAAAATTACTGCCCGTTACGGCGTGTCTTTTAACGAAACCACTGACTAGTAAGTTGTCTTTTAAGTTGGCAACGAGGTGGGGAAAATAGTTTGTATTAGAAGGGTGACGTTTTAAATTTATGGACAGTGGTTTTATTTAATTTAGGTCTTGTTTGCTTGTTTTTTTTTCTCGTAAAATTAAGAAAAGTATATCAGTGATATATACGAGGGTAACCCAAGTCAAAAAGTAACATTCTATATTTTATTTGTCAGAAACAAAGAACCTCAGATCGCACAACTTATATACCCGCTACTTTGTAGTTCCACCGATAGATGGCGCTCAGGTGAACAAGTCTGTAAAACAGAACCTGGGCGCAGCGACATAGTTGCGAAGGTACTGAACGAGTGGAGGCGTAGAAGTTGTTTGTAGTAGGAGGAGGAGGGGATGCTCACGGTTATTCGTTTTCTGTGGGCAGAAAACAAGGAACATGTCAACATTCACAGGAGGATCGTGCGTGTACACGGAGAGAAAGCGATGTCCGCCCAACACGTGATAATGCCAGGCCTCAAGTCGCCCGCACAACAACATCCTTACTGCACACCTGGTATTGGCAATGTGTTTCCCATCCACCGCACTGAAAGAAAAAATTTGTTACTGGCTACAAAAACTGTTTGGTTGATGCTTTCCAAAGCGAAATTTTGTTGCTGGTAAAAAACAGATTGTGTTGCCCAGTATAATACATAGATTGACAAGTACCAACGCTATTTAATGCTTACTACCATATTTATAAACAATAAATGTATTATTGTGTGCCGCCAAAACATTTAGTTGGCAGCAATAGCATTAAGGTAATCCACAGTAGTAAAATTCTGCTGCGATCGCAAAACTGTATTCATTATATTCTGCGCGTGCGCTCTGACTGGCGTAATCGAAGTGACCTCTGTCTGGCCACGACGCCTTATTTATCCTTGTTCGTTTCTTGGCAACAGGTTACGAACTAATTCATGAGGAACATTCTTAGTAACATCGTTTATGTCATTCTTTTCTTCTAAATAAATTAATGTTACACCTATATGCTATCAGAAAATCAAGTTTCCATGAAGTGATGTGTGTAGGCCTGTGTGTATCACATATTAGACTTCTGTTATCTGCATGATCCAGAGAGCGAATTAACGTCGAGCAAGGTGGCGCAACGGTAACAAACTGAGCTCGCATGCGAGAGGCCCAACGTTCGAGTCCCACTCATGGCGATGTTTATCTTAGTTTTTAATTTTTGGTGACCACAAACGTCATTTTGTAGTTGTCATTAAATACTGGATTGACAAAAAAAACTTTTGTTGGTGCTACAAAATATTTTGTGAAGTCTATATTGACAGAATAATTTTGTGGACACCAATAATATTTTTTTGGTCACCACAAAACCGGTTTTTTTTTTCAGTGCGTACAGTCCGGAATTGCCACCTTCGGGCTTTCATCTGTTTGGCAAGCTGAAGAAACATCTACGGGGCAGACGATATTTATAGTAGTTTCACATACGTAGCTTTTTTCAGTTCGTAGTGATGTGTGGGTGTTTTATGTGTTGCTAACTCTTACAGATGCATGATGCTACTTGTTGATATTTGGAAGAATATGCCCAGGTGGCGTGGATATTCTAACTGAAGTGATAATTTTCTGGATACAGTGTTGAAGAAAGCTTTGTGTGGACTGGGCGTTCCCGAAACCGGAAGGAAATACGGAGACGTTCCGTATTTTCGTATTTGCTCAGCTGAAGCTCCGCAATTACACTGTCGAAAATGTCAGTATATGTACGGAAAGGTTAACGGAAATTTACAGTAAATAAGCGGCGATACAGTAGCATGCCACGATAGTAAAAATTGTAGTATTTTCTATAAATCTCTTTTTTAAAACCGGAAGCACAGAAAAACAAACTAGCAAATCTAGTGAAAAATTCCGTGAATGGAAGGAAACTTCTGTAAAATATTCGGAAAGTCCGTTTTTTGAAGAGAAAAAAGTGTCCGTAATTTTACGGAGAGTCGCGGAGAATTTTTTAACCAGGATTTTTTCATGAAATAAATTAACATTTTTTTACAAGTTGTTCACTATAAATTGTTTACTTTTGAAAGCTCTGCTTAAGATCTACTTGTATGCACATTACGTATTCTTCCACCATATGTAAAAGTAAAATTGACATTGGAATAGGCACGCGTCGGTTAAGAGAAACTGAAACTATTTTACTAATGAATCAGTGAAAAATGCCAGTTTTCTTTCACTTATTGATCCAGTGACATTTTCCACTGATTCATCAGTAATTTTTTTCACTGTTTTTCAGTGATTTGTTTTTTTGACTAATGGCTCAGTTAAACAGCGAGTAAAAATGGCCGTAAAACAACGTGTATCAAATGAAATAACAACGCATGAACTTATAAAACAATAAAAAATACTTTCAAAAATGTATTTTATATTTCAAAGCATTATTTTATGAGGTAAAATTAATATTCAGTCTTTCATTCCGTTTTTACGACTTTCAATTCGTTGACGTCATGTAATCATCACAGCGCTCTGTTTGAAGGTTTATACTGCATATAATGTGGTGAAGAGAGTGCATTCATATGTACTACTCGTTTTAACAATCGTGACGGTATCAATGAAACCAAAAACGAAAAGTAAGGGCATGCAACTTAAAACTACACATATTCGATGACGAAATATAAGACATTTATTTTACTCTCTCTTAACAACTTGACTTGGTAGCTCAGATGGTCAATCCCGAACACCTGCGATAAATGTTCTACTTTTTTATATTACTGTAAATTGCGCTATATAAATAGTAAACTATCGTAAATATGTTTATTTCTCGTAATTAACTGGCTAATAAAAGCAATATTTAATTCGCCGCTGCAGTTGGCCGTCACTTATCCCACCAGTGATTTTTTTTCACTAAAACAATCAGTAATTTTCCATTAATTATAAGAGGAGCCATTTTCACTGATTCGAGTAGTTGAATTTCACTGCGAATCAGTGATTTTTCCACTGATTCGAATTTAGAGTGTACTACGAGGCAACTCTTCGGTCAAAGGCAACGTCGGCCACGTTTTCCACATGCGAAAATCCGACGCTGGCCCCGCTAGGATTCGAACTCGTATCACCGTGATGGTAGGCAAGTGGTCTGACCACAATACCACCGTAGTCGCTGAGGACTGAAATATATCGCAGTACCAGGAAAGGACCGATCTGTTACTTTGTGGCGTCACACATTCGTAATCTTTCTCGCCACTTTCAGCATTGTGTTGTCCTCTCTTTACTGAACGAAAATTCCAAGATTCTTACATTAGTTTTATTTTTCGTTTTTTATTTATATTTTGTTCTAGTCGACTTTTCGCTTGACTGCTTCTGTACTGTGTATGTATGACTAGTGTTCCGAGAAGAACAACAGGATGGCTGAAACTGAGTTTCTTTGATGACTAATTTTTAATTTCCTTTCTCTATTTGTTTTGCATTTATTTGAAAAATGTTGTGTTATTCTTACGTCAGTAATGTTAACAACATTATGTTCTATAGAACATTTCGTTTTATTATTCTGTTTTTGTTTAGAACTACTACATCGACCGGAATCACTTGCTACCTTTGCAGTGTGGTGTAGTTGTTTAGTGAGCGAAGAGATTCGGGCGGCTGTTAACAGCGAGGTCTTGAGAGCCGATAAAAGACAGCATAGGCAATTGAGAAAGAAGAACTACGTTTTAAATGCAAGTAAAATGTGCTACACTGCATTACGGTCACCGCAGATGGTCCCACACAGACGTAAATACTGCACGCCGCTTTAGTGACCAAGGGCGATGATGCTAGACAAGCGTATCGCACTGTCGCCTTAGCGCCGCCAAACACGTCAGATACCTACTGCCACGTATATATAAAACCACCTTATGTGCCCTGTGCGACAAGATGAATGGGACAATAATGATGAACCGTTGTTGCAAGCGACTAGTGAAAGCCACACTAGATTGGTAGCTAATTACCCTCGGCTAGTACAACCACAAACACACAAAAACATTAAGTTATTTATAAATTTAGGCACATAAAGTGTGATTTTCGCTGTTTACAGTCTTCCAGATTTCATGCCATATTCACTTCAATGAAGGAATAACGAAATTTTCATTACAACCTTGACTACAGATTTTATATTTAGATATATGGATCGTAAGGACATAGGAGACTTCTTCATAAATTTTCCGAAGTTCGTATTGTATGCAGACAATGATTATTAGAGATGCATGGTTAAAAAAAATTTCGCTCATAAAATTTTGTGACATCTGTAATTGTGAGTGTCGCCTCTATGGCACAACAACAAATGGAGACATTCCGACAAAATGTGAATTGAATGTTTGGCGGACATTTACTGCCGAACAGATCAGTTTCACGTTTCGAAATTCCAAGTAATTTCCAATTTAAGAACATGCTGACGTTAACATCAGATGCAAGATTTTCCGACCAGCCAAACAAAAGTTCATTTGAGTGCATTCGTATTTTCTATATTTGCAAAGTTTTTTTTTTTACTTTCATAGTTTAATTTCACGGAGATTTTTAAATATTCTTTTTTTTTATTTAGTATATTACTATCCTTGAATTATTATTTTATTTAGTATCATTTTCACACAATCCACTGGAATATTGTGCTAACGAACTACATAAAAGCGTACCAAGATTGACGTGAACTTGCTTAAAATCTTAGGTTTGAATCAAACTATTGACCAAGTACACCTATGATTAATAAAATCAGATACAGAGCATTTGCATTACGTGTNTTTGCATTACGTTTATAAGCGTTTATTGTGTGTGGTGCGATTTCTTGCGGGGATTTTCATTTCGAGGAAGGAGTGAAATTCTTAACATAAAGAGTTAAACTATGAAGAATGAATGTAAAGGTTTAAAATCGTCAGAGATTCTGAAACACATCTTGTACGAGGTTCAAAAAACTACGTACTACTCACTTAAATTGGACTGTATTCCTGATGTGAGTCGTGCATAACAGATGAGCTTACTCATGCGCACGTGCAAAGCATGCACGCTTTGTTGAGTTTAAACAATGAAAGCGTGCTGTAATTCAAGAATATTTGTAGGGCTTGTACTTTTGAGCCATTCTTCAAGTGAAGGATTTGCAGTTAACCTACGAAGGCGATGAACCCATTTCAGTGAAAGCGTCTTTCAAGGTTAAAATATTCTGAATTATTATATTTATAAGTCCAGTGACTCCCTAAGCCATCGTTTCGAATCATTTGTAAATCACAGTGAATACTTCGATATAATGTATGGCACATATTCATTTAAACATTTGGAGAGCAAGAAAGGTAAGGTGCAAATAACTTCAAAATGTGGTTACAGATGGCAGAGACTGTGACGCTGAGAGCACGGAACTTCGTTAGGAGTTGCTAAAACTTCCATCAGCAACATCTCCAGCTGAAGTATTGAACTAAGTTATCCTCAATGCATTCTTATCACTTAGGATACTTAAGTATTTTCCGATCTCCGTAGCTAGTGGGGAGAGAAGGTTTTCAAAGCTGAGACCAATAATAAAACTTACTTGAGGTCAACAAATAGCCAAGAACGATTTTCGTTTGCCACCACGACATTTAAAAACTATTTACTTTATTCTTTGGGCACAAATCGAATCATAAAACCGTTCGCTAACCTGAAAAAAAGATAATTTGCTTTCCAGAAATAAAAACCAATTACTGTTTATGATGTAGTAAGAGTAGGATAAAAATCTGCAAATATATGAGGAATAAAGGATTCAAAAATATTTATTAACTTTATTTACTTTCCTATATTTATAGTAGGTATTTCCTGTAATAATGTATACTTACTTTAAGTTATAGATCAATTATAATGCGTATTTCAAGCAAAACCTGTATTTCTATCTGTATTATTTGTTCAGCATAAAAACCATTAAAATTTATGATATGCATTGAATTAACTGTATTTAGTATTTCTTGTTGACTATTAGATTTAATCCCAATATTTTAACAATCTTGAAGTTAATTTTTTACATTTAACATATGCATACAATAATATATTTTTTCAGACGTATACAAAATATATATATTTTAATTTAAGAACTTAAATAAATAAAAGCGAATTTTAGTTTATTACTATAACAGTGTTAAAACTACCGGAATTTTATATTATCCTTTGTATTGGAAAATACGTAATTAAATAATGCATTTCATTTTTTGTTAAACTGAACTTTTACTTATATTTTATCTGTAAATAATAGCATTATGTTTATAATTTATATGAATAAAATCAGAGAAAAAATAGGTTTGTTGGTAATGCCTAGTAATAAATAGTTCCCATGCAAAATATCATTAACCTAAATGCGTACAAATGCGATGCGCTTTCCCTTTGGTGTGACTTTTTAGACCTAGTTAAGCTCTGTTTGCATGGGGCGGAGGAATATACTGAAAATAGAACTCAAGCAGGTTGTAAGTATAACAATGAATGGGTATACCCATTGTCTCTCTCTAGCGTTCTCGCTCGCGAGTACTGGGGCCGGCCAGAGACGTGAGCACGGAGAGTGCTCTCCAGGGGCTAATCTAGGGGGAGGGGGGATATCGATACATAACCCCGCACCCTCCCAAATTAAAAAAAAATAAAAAAATAAAAATTGCAACTTTTTTTATATAAGAAATGTGTGATCCCTCTTGAACATTAAGGATGTTTATAGGATGTTGTGGTTTCATATATGTACACTAGCCCATTGGTTGTAAACATTTTCTTGAACAAATAACTTTTATATTAGAGCTTTTATAATTTTTCTAACACTATAAATTTGTAATCCCCACTCCGAAGTAAAATCCTGGCTACGCACCTGGTGCTCTCAATTCGAAGTGTGACACAACTAGCCTACGTCGTCGACAGGAGATGGGGGGGGGGGAGCACAATAGCGGTGCGACGAGCAGCGGCCGCGAAGGAAGAATGTGGGCGCCACCCAGCGGGTTAGGGAAGACGGTTGTTGCGGGAGGGGGAGGTGGAGGTGGAGGTGTTCCGGGGAGGGAAAAAGAGGCCTCCGTGTCGCGGCCGGAGAGAGCGCGACCCACGCGAGGAGTTGGTTTTAGTTGGTTGTCCGTCGACCGTGCTGGTGGGTTCGTCGCGTGCGCTGCCCGGCTCGAACACGGGACCTCCATCATCGGGAACCAGGTGAGTGCACCCTCGTGGGGTCCCCACCGTCAAAAGGTGGGAATATAAATACTTGGGGAATTCGTTTTAGGATCTGCTGGACCGCCAGCTAGGCCCTCATACGCGTATCCATGACTTCCTTATACAGGAAACGTGAAGTAGGTTGCCCTTGGCCTGCAAGTTATCTTTCAGTAAGTACTGCCGTTTTCCCCATATTTGCATGCCTTCGCTATTCCGCTTCCGTCTCCAGTTAGCCCCACACCTAACTGGAGCTCTTTTCAGCGTTTGAGGTGAAGCGCAGAAGCGATAAGGAAGCTACTGCAGCGCACACCAAGTGCTCCACCACCACTAAGCACAAGGCTCAGAACTGGAGTGCAGGGTTCTCGTCGTGCTGAGTGTACCTATGGGACTTCCAGTGGTGACCCTATTATTTTATTGGTGGAAAGTCTGCAGCAATGTTCAACACAGGGCCCTTGGGTATGTTTGTATGTATCTGACGCGTCTATTTCGAGATACACCGCTTTGGAAAATCGTTTTTTAGATATGCTGTAGTGGTCTGAAATGGTGTTAGTGTGTAACCACCCTTTGTTCGCTGTGAATTCCTACGCTCTTGTTAGTTTCCACCTCGATTTTTTGTCGAAATGTACTCTATGCGAGTTTCAATTGCCTCTGTGAGAGCGACAAGTGTTTCCTGACTTTTAAACACCGGCAAATAAAATACTTCGAACAGAAGAGAATTGAAAACCAACCAAAGGTTTGAAAAAGGCATGTGATGTATCCGCCCGGCTGAAGAGGACATTTAAGGGTGCATTCGTGGCCTTGCTGTGAATTTGGACAGCGGCAAAGTGGCCTTTGGCTGGTGAATTCTGACACAGCCGCAGTTCACAAGACACTCCTGTAAAGGAAACATGTGTTGCTTGTCTGGGGTGAAATTGGCAACTCACCGGGACAGTAATCAAACAACTAGTTGAGACTACAGTATGTTCATGACTACGGAATGTAGACTCTAAGCTAAGCTAAGTTTTCCTGTTTCTACCAACAGGAGTAGAGATAGTACGGTCCTCTCGTGACTTGCACTTCAAACCGCGCGAGATTAAAATAAGCACCATCAATTTCACGACACTTTTCCAGTCTCCAAAACATACACTCACGACGTAGGCAAGCAGCTAATTTGGTGGAAAAGCCCAATCGTCTCCACGGCCACAACTTCACGTAAGTTATGTCCAGAAGGATTCTCGCCGGTCCCATAAATACAGGCCAGTGTTTCGGCGTGCATTTCTGGCCTAAAATCGCGCTATGAGTCATAGGAGCTTCGGCACCTGGTCCCACGATACCACCGCCTCCAAGGGCGTGTGAGTTTAAGCCGGGGCAGCGGCAGTAGAAAGTACGAAAGAAACGGGGGTGACAGTCATGTCAGTAGGTTCCAGACCAGTAATAACAAAGTATGGAATCGAACCATCAACGGTCCGGGCACGTAAGCGAGACGCCTTGGCATGCACAGCGATCTAAGACCCAGAAGGCACGTGCCTCCTGCTCGGCAGGTTCTCAAGGTCACGTCCCGTACTGTTCCGCTTCGCTTACTGCTCTTTGTTACCGGTTGCTGAGTGCCGTGCTAAAACGGGCTATAAGGTCAGGGTTCTCACTTACGCATTACGGCGCCCGTATACCTGTTCGGAGTAAAGAATTTTTAAAACAGAATATACTGCAAGTGCTCGTAAGCTTTTTTCGTACGGAAAGAACTAGAGCCTCGAGCATTTCTTGAATTCATTCGATAGGGATGTATACTTCAAGCACTTATTCTTTCCTCCCTTTCCTCACGGTAAATTGAGCACTTTTGAAAGCCCTGCTTAAGATCTAATTGCATGCACGTTGTGTATTCTTCCACCGTATGTAAAATTAACACTGCCATATGGGCCTCATCACTTTATTGACGAGTAGATCAAGACAAGGTGTTTAGTAGAGTGAATAGTTTACAATTCTGCTAATTTTTACATCTAGATTTATTAAAAGAAAAGCGAAAGAAATCATGTAAGTTACCACAGACGGTCACGTAACAATTTTTATTCGACATTAACACATGGAACTTTTTTCCCTCTATCGTTCCCAATTTTACTGGGTGCATGTCACTCAGTGCGCCCGTTAAAATACATGTAGGTAGGAGCAGCGTCTTTTTTTGTGAGGTTTATTTTAAAAGTTCTCACTTTATCATGAACAGCATTTACAACGGCGTTCCGCCACGTCGGATGCAGCTGACGCCATTTTGTTGGCGTGTGCGACTGGAGATCGCGGATCATGAGGCTGTTTTATCTCCGTATTCTTAAGTTCTCTGGGGTTGAAAACTCGTGTATAGACTGTTCACGGTGAAGTGAGCACTTTTGACACCCTAGTTACTTTTTCCTTTCAGCCATGTTTTACCCTTTAACTACATAACGTGTATTTGTAATACACGTTTTGTAGTTTGTCGCCATAGAGATTCAACCCCATGTCCCTTGTGTTATTTCTTCGCACCTTTAACTTGACTACGAGGTAGAGAGATTTTTTTTTGCAATGTATGTACGTGGATAGGTAATAACTAAACAAGAAGCACATAAAATCTTCTTCGTTGTTTTATTAGGTGTTTCACGTTATTTACCCATATATTGAGCACGCAACTACGCTTTACATCACCCCTTGTTTTTGCACGAACAGTTAATGTATATAAGGTTTTATGTTGTTGAGTACCCGCCATTTTATCTGAGCTCGTAGATACAGGTCAGTGAAGTACAAACTTTTGAGATTTATTACTAATACGGCTCTTGTAATTTTACAAACAAGCTATTTTACAAGAGAAACTTGGATGAAAGTGATATTTATTTTGACACTTTCATTGCGTAGCTTCCGTTTTACATTTTGTTTCTAAAATTGAGGCTGCCTATCAGGATATTCATTTTGAACTTATATTATACCATCCGTACAAGACTAATGAAGAACGTGATTACAGAGTAATTAGGGAGAAACAAACAAACTGATAAAAACAACTTAAGAGTCCTCCCCGGTGCGTTTGGTCGGGATTCAATTGTAGAGCCTCTTTCGTCACAGTTGTAAAGGGCGACTTGGATTGTGTTTAATTCGGCCCATTACCGGTTCACAGATATCGAATAACGTAGCCACTGCATCAGGGTCGAACCTTTTAGCACGAGAGAATGAGATACCTTGTGGAGCCCTAACAGACAACTGCGCATGCGTTCGGAGTAAACCTTGAGCTCACTGCCTGCTCTCCTGCTGCAAGGAAAGGATTCAGGAAACCATTTAAGGACTGCCAACTGATAAGCCACGCGACGAACATGCCTACGGGTGAAACCAAAATACTCTTCTTCCATTATTGCACAACATTTAGCTAATCCTTCCTCGAGTTCCTCAGGCAACGCAGGTTTCCTGCCATTTTTCGATGCACGTACAACTTCAGGGGAAGTTCGGTCCTGTTTTGCATATCGCTCCACTGTAGTCTGAGATACACTGAACACCCGGGATGCTTTCAAACTGCCCATCTGCTTATTTCTCAGAGCGTTTACAGCTGCTTTCGTCCGCTCGGGATCCCACCGCTTTCTTCTGGACATCTGTTAAAAAATGAAACCGTGCATAAAAAAGAATTTCAACAGGAACGGGACGCGAATATAGAAGAGAAATGGACAAATGTGATTTAAAAAAAACCACTAACTTCGGATATTCTGGGAGGGCCCAAATTAAAACAGATTTGAATCCAAGCACAAAAATATTCCCGAGCGATAATGGCTACGACCAGTGATTGCTACACACTTCAGATTGTAACTTGATACTCCACTTAGTGTTAATGAAATTTGTAAATAAGAATAGAACGCTAAAGAGGGTGATTTAATTAAAAACACAATCTATGTAAACGAATTCTGAATTCTGTTAACTTCATATCGGTGTTGG
Source organism: Clitarchus hookeri (assembly GCA_002778355.1). Classification (NCBI taxonomy): domain Eukaryota; kingdom Metazoa; phylum Arthropoda; class Insecta; order Phasmatodea; family Phasmatidae; genus Clitarchus; species Clitarchus hookeri. The sequence continues at coordinate 23,290 of NQII01005408.1, forward strand.
TGCC
>NQII01005408.1:23309-33514 GCA_002778355.1 Clitarchus hookeri
CGTAAATGAAATAGCCACCAATGCGATTTTTCAACTTCCAATCCTCAAGGGTCCGCTCGGTCGCATATTTTGATACATGTCAAAGGCCAAGCACAGCTCCAGAGGGAAAAAAATGTTTTACTCAAAAGCTATTTTGCGTGCCCTTGTGGAGTCTGCTTACAAATAGAATTTAGAATTTAAATAACATTTCACATCCAGCAACTAGTTCTCATTTTTTATTTACACATCTGGCGTGCATTTTTAACGTGTAGATTGTTAAAAACTGTGGGTTGGTGGTATTGAAAGTTGTCTAGGGACGTGCAGCAAATCTCCATGGCGTGGAACTAAAACTGCAGGGGCCACCGCTGCGAATGTCTCGTAGGCGAGCTACTGGGCGGCGCGGCGTTCCAAAACGTTGCTCTGCGAGTTAACTTTTCTCTCTGGCCGTCCCAAAACACTTCTAGTAAATGTTTTACTCGCTCTCGGCAGTGTCCCAAAACTGCAGAGCAATTACTCTCAGCATCTTGCCAGAGTAAAACTTTTACACGCACTATTTCAACGAGTAACGAAGGGTAAACTGAAAATAGAAGAAAATTTAGTAGAATTAAACAAAATAAAAGGAAATGTTGACATTCTGTTTACAGACACACACGGAAAAATTACAAATGACGAGTTATAAAATTCGCATTTTTTATTAAAAGTTAACTTTTATAAAGGTTATATTTTTAGATGTAATTTTTATGATTAATTTATTACAAGTAAAGCTGTTTATGCATATAACTAATATTATGAACAAGAAAGAATTTAGGCGAAAGGGACAAATATATTTTTAAATTTGCATTGGTTGCTTAATCAGTAGATATTTGTAAACACAGAATGGTATTTACATCAGCTGTTACTCTCTGTTACTTTACTCTACTCTCGGAGTAACGTTTTGGAATGCCGCCCTGATGGAAAGACCGCACGCCAGTTCATTGCCCTGTGCTTAAAGGTGAAGGGATATTAATGTGCGTGCTTGGGTTTCCCTTAGCGTGCCCACACTTCTAGGCCTCGGAATAATAAAAATTGCCCAGCCATGCGGAACCCTTAAAGTCATATCATTTTAGAGTTCCTAGTTATGCACGTGATCAGTCGCCTNACTCGTGATCAGTCGCATGTAGGCCTAAATCAAAACGAATTTGGACGTCTTTAACAAGTATGAACTTCTCAAAAATAAAACAATATACACCTCTAGAAAGTAAAGCTGTGAAGCAGAGTTAGGGCTCCTTGAATTATGTTTTAAAACATCATGTATACATTTATTTGGCAACCACAGATGTTGCTTTAAAAAAAAGTGCCTAATTTTAGGTTTCCCAAAATAGGAGACCTTAAACCTCCCCAAATTAGGCTCCTCGCAAGTCTGTTTTCGCTACATTAAAAATATATAACATTAATAAAAAATTATTTAATAAACCATAGGCTGTAAAAAATGACAAAATACAAACAACCCAGTGACGGCAAGATTACAAATAACACGTTTGTTCTGCAACGAGTCTAGAAGAAAATAAAAAAAAATATTCTCCACCCAGTAAAACAAAGAACTATTCAGCAGCAAAGAAGTTAGACACTAAGATGGTGGCCGCACACTCACATGTGACCGTCTCCACCAGACAACAGTTTCGTAAACCCGCCACTATATTGCAGCACCTCCTTCATATAGAAACATCTCCCCAAATTAGGAACCCACCCCAAATTAGGCACCTTTCCCCTACATTTATGTTAACACAAGTATGAAACGCTTTTAATAAATGCCGTTTTAAGCAAACGACAGAACACATCATACGTAGGGTGATTTTTCAAAAGTTTGATTCAGAAAATGTGAAGAAACTGCGAGAATAGACTGTGTTTACTGATATCGGTAATAAATATTTTCGAGTGTACGAAGTTTGTTATTGCAAGAGGTGTTGAAATTCAAGAATGTACACTTCGCCACGAAGTTTTGAAGGGAGATGTGGGAGGATTGCGGGGGAGGAAGCGATCAAGGCGAAGTGTACAAGAATCTGTGGCAGTGAATTCGCACACAAGATCCCCGAGTCCGCTCTGTCGTGACCCAGACGATCTTCGCGACGACCGGCGTCTCGTAAAATTCACCCTCTCTACACTTCTCGCCCCGTCGGCAACTCCTCGGCGGTCTGCTGCAGAATTTTACACACTTCCTGCGATCGCCGGAGGAAGGGGAAAAGGTGGGGAAAAGGTGGGGAAAAAAGAGGAAGGCGGTAGTCCTTCCAGACGAAGAAAGTCCGGAGACAGCCACTTTTATGTCGCACCATCGCCGAATGAAATCACCGTTAACCTATCACCAAGCGCCGACAACTCCTTTCCATCGCAAGGATGTTTTTGAAAGTCATTCGTGCAAGTCACCCGAATTTCTCTTTATCCTGGGATTCTTTAAGTTACTGTTCGTGTTACCATCTTCTTCTCTTGTCAAAGAAGGTTAACATCGTTATATATGTAAGACATGCATGTCAAGGAAGACACGTCGGTAATAAACACTCCAAGGCCTGTGCCTCAGTGTAGCTGTATTAAAAAAGTACTATGGAAGGCTTCACACATGTGAACATGTAATTTTCTCGGTGGTCTTGGTAATGACTGTACTATATAGTCTATTTGTGCTTACTGCCAACTTTTCTGAAGTTCTACATTCAGGCGTATTTCAGGAAGTCTAGAAAAATACACCAAAGGAACGACGCACAGTATTTGTGCGGACTCAGTTTAATATTTTGCGAGAGGGTAATTTTTACTATTCATTGCCAATACACCTATTTTCTCCCTTTATTTATTTATTATTATTCATTAATGGATAACCTATCATAACGTTATGCTAAAATATAAGTAAATGTCAAAATTAACAAAATTCGATACTTTTATGTTAACAACTGATAAAACGTTCGTGATACACGATATCTGTAGGACACAACCAAACACGTCATTCATAGGGTAATTTTTCTACGATTTGATTCATTAAGTGTATAGACTCTGCGAATAGACTATAAGGAAGGCGATAGAACTAGTAAAAATATAACTAGAAATACGATTAGAAGTGGACTTACAGAAAAGATAGTTCGTAAATACAGTTATACATCTAAATGTATACTTAATTTGAGACATGTCAATCAAGTCGCCCAACCACTGCACTGGCTGAAAGCAATCCAATAATGAACGTGACCCAGTACAGTATGTGCGTTGAGGTAAAGTATGAACTAGCAGCACAATGGTGGGCTGAAAAATACAGACACATACTAACTCTTGTTCCTGAAGTAGTGGGTATAGGAAACGCGCCCATAGCTTCTAACGAATACCTGTAAATGTGTACCGGTCACCTTAAGTAACGCGTTCCAGGCCGTCAAAACAGTTCAGATTCTACATTTCAGGGTTACGCATAGAAGACCTAATGGCGCTGGGGCCTTGTGATTTTAGTGGGCACCAAATAATTCCATAAATATGCCTCGGGTTTACATTATTCACGACGCATTTGATCACATGTTTATTTCGGTCTTCTGACCGCATGTGCAGAAAGTTGAAGTGCACGATGGCGATTAGTGGTTTGCATTAAAAATCTTATTTCATTAACGTCAGTGATTCGTGTTTACAACGGGATAAGAAGGGTTTACTCCTAGCTACAAGCCCAAACAATGCGTGCAAATTAAACATTTTTTAAATAACATTTAAAAACTTTAACGTCATTAATTTTAATGAAAATAGTGATTTCAGCACTTATGGTAATGTAGGTAGCGAATTCAGGAATGTATTTGCATGCATTACCGAAACAGTGAAAGTTTACTTATTGAAATTAATAAGAAAATAGACAATCTTCTTTGCGTTTTGTATAAATCGCAGTAGTAAAATTAGTACTACCAATACCATATCAATGTTATGTCAGTTTCTTTTTCTTGAGCGTATGAACTATTAGATGTTACGTACAATGGACTGTTAAATTTTAAATACGACGGAAGTATACTCAATTAAAATTCACTCCCATTGCTGAAGCGATAAATTGCTGACTAAATATGCACTCATCTCTTTGAAATGAGTTAAAGTTAGTTTTTTACTGGCCGTGGATGCATCGTGCAGTTCCATGCTTGTGTTTTAGTGTTGCGTCATTTACACTGTTTCCCGGAATGCAAACACGTGATCATTCCCACACACGTTCGTAAAAAATGGAAATGAGATGTATTTAAAATTGCTACATACTTTTTTCATCTGAATAGTAGTGCCCAATGACGTAAAACGATTTGGAAAATCAACTGGTATTCATTCTCCCATTAAAAGCGCCGTGTGTAATAATCGTTAATGTAGAAGAAGATTGCGGGTTAGAATATCAGACATTCACGTCACATCGAGGGTAAACCGATGTACTAATAAGGATTATCGTTTGTATCGTGATGCAAGAAAAATAAGTTAAAACACAGTTTAATTTCTTACATTTATAAAAAATAATCTTATATGTCGTTATAAATGCACCCAAAATATTTGCTGAGTTTTAAAACCTTCTGCCAGTTAAATTAGCACTGTGGCCGCTAGCATAGGCTGTCCACAGTAAAGTGAGCAGTTTTTAAGGTCCTTCCGATAGGCATTGACAACTAATAAATATATTTTATGGCAGTTTTAGAAGTTAACTTTTGGGAGTGGTGGAATATATACACTGTGTTTATTGGTCGCATGGCAATGTTTATTTTAAAAAGTAGCGGAAAAATAGAAATTGGCTGAAAGAAAAATTTTTGCAGAGCCTTTAAAAGTGCTCGCTTTACCGCCAATAGATTATAACTTGTTGAACGATGTCGTCTCATTAGCCCCTTAAATCGTATCATGGTAATTCAACGACATCGTGCATAATCGACTGCTACGATTACCAGGAGCTACGCGCGAACCGATAAAGTGGGGCGGAAAGGAGAAGAGAGAGAGAACGGGAAAAGGTTTCACACATGCGGCAAAACATTGTTACCGATATCCCAAAGACAGGCTGGTTCTAGGCTAGGTCGTAACGATTTATGGAGCCGGGCTAACACGAACATGTGAACTGCAGTGCAGGTATGGTGATACAGACATGCAGGCCTGTTTGCATTCGTTGCTGTAAACGCACATACATGAGTCATATCATGATGATCGCCTGGCTCGAGAAATCTTTCGCATTATAAGCCTAGAAGCACGGCAGCGCCAAGGGAACTGAGGAAATAAATGGTTGCATACCACACATTTTTGTAGCCTGTCTATAATTCAATATAGAAAAAATAATGAATGGTAAGGGAAATGGATTACGGTTTGTGAATTCCCAAAATATAAATCCAAGAACTGAATTAAAACAACTTTATATTTTTCTATGGGGTTTGTTTTATTAACTAAATAACAACAAAAATCACATGCAGCTAAAGTTGGCACAATTTCTATTTTTTAAATGAAAAATTGTTGAGTGATTTACGCATAACAACCACCACCACGAAAATCAGTACATTAGCAAAAAAATATTGTTTTACAATATACACATTTTTATTACCCAAAAATATATAATACCAAAACAAACCTAGATTTTATTTACTTGAAATCTCCTGCCCGTAAAATTTTTTTTATGTACAAAACTTATTTTTCTTTAAGTTATACAATGTCAATATTGTAGAGTTGATGTGGTATAATTTTGTTAGTTTGAGGACAAGTATTTTATAAATATTTACTGATTTTGTGGTTCATATCCATAATTTGTCACTATAAATAGGCAAATACTTAATCGAAAATTACAGACTACAATTTATTTGTACGTCAATAAAAACGAACCCTACCAAGAAATACATTCCAGTAAGTAGTTCAAATTCTGTCAATTTTATGTTTTGAGAATTCGCACGCTGTAAGATGTTTCCATAGCTCCTTACGCTGCTGCCATAATGGTGATTTGGATATTTAATGAATTATTAGTTTTCCGCGGTGCTTGACTGCACAGTGCATTCATTCTCCATTTCTGCCGCGCGGAACTCGCCATGCGGCCGAGTGCCCTCGAGGAAGGTCGTGCGTGACGTGCTCGGAATTCCCCTGCGCCTCCTTCGCAGGCCAGCCAACCGTTCGTCAGGAGCGCGGCGGGAGAACTGTGTCAGTGGGGCTCGGTGCTGCCAACTGCGCGCCTGCCACCGACTGCGAAACCTTTCCACCCCTCGGACAGTTCTCAGGGCTGGGATTCTCGGATTACCGAGGGCCTACACGTCCCTTTACTCCACAACCACCCACGTACTCGAACAACTGCGGCGGCATTCTTTGAACCTGTTATCATCCCCGAAATTCCTGCACGGTTGAGACGCCGAGTTCGTAACATATGTACGCCCTTCTCCCTTCCTTCCATCCACGAACTTGTATTTTTTTTCCCCCATAGGGCCGACCTCGTTGCGTGGAGCGGTGGTCCCCCCCTCCTTCCGCCAAAACAACCCCTACGGACCTCACGGAAAAACCGTGGGAAGCCTTATCAGCATTCATAAAATATTCGTGACTCCATTTACAGTTCTGGCAGTTTATTTTACCGAAATTCAAGCAGCGGCAGGATGAAGGAGGGGAGGAAAAAAAAATGAAATCATAATACCACGTATTCCGGGGCCGTCGGCCTTGGAACGATGCCTGGGGCCGCCTAGGATAATCCGATGACCTGCGAGCGATAAACAGCCGCGTATGGAAATGGCGCACTCGGCTCAAGTCAACGCCAACCAGGCAGCTCTTACTAAATATGATTAGGAACCTTGACCCGTATGATTATTAAACAGTGTTAGTACCGAGAGATTTTAATCCTGGAGTTCCAATCTCAAATCTGGAACAAGGGCGTATTCAGCTCCACGGGAACTAGGCAGATGTCTAATGCGACAGATTTTTTTGAGGCGTAATAAAATATTTAAATTAAAATATACAGATGCAAACAATACATTTTCCAAGAGTTTCGGGGTTCAATATAATTTTTAAAAATATATTTTCGAAGTATTTCTTACCTGTCTTTCAAACATTTATGTCTTTGCGCATTGTACAAGATAGACCCCTCAGTCGACTTAAGATAAGATCACAGGGTGCACAACAAATGCAGACATGTTTTCAAATGCAATGCAAAAAACAGTTTAATATGGCATTAACAATGGCCGCCGTAATCAATTATTGTTGAACTGCATAGGGTAAAATCAGTACGCATTAAATGAGCTATTTATTATAAACAATGGTACATTCGCATGAGGGAATCGTGACGGACGATGCCGCTGGTCAGGGGGTTTTCTTGGGGATCTCCAGTTTCTTCCGCCCTTGCATTCCGGCGCTGCTCCGTGCTCACCTCGTTTCACCCTCGTCGGCTTTCAAGTCCTCTCTGTTAAGAGCCGCCCAAATCTCTTCACTCACGAATAAGTAATTAAGGAGTCGAGGAACTTACAGGTACAGTAAGTGAGTGAGTGAAGAGGTTTGAGCGGCTCTTAACACCGTGGTCTCTAGAGCCGATGAGGGTGAGGCGAGGTGAGTATGGAGCAGCGCCGAAATGCAAGGGCAGGGGAAACATGGATGCCCGAGAAAACCCGCCGACCAGCCGCATCGTCCGGCACGCTTACAGGTGCAGTACAGGTGTATACACAGAAGGGATATCGTGAGATATTCTTTTGAGAAAAGTGTATCGAGTGTCTTAACGGCCGCGCGAGACTAGAAACGGCGCCGTGCGTGATTGGCTACTGCGTATTTGTGCAAGATGTGCTATTAGTTGCGCTACCGTATAGTGGATTATAGTCTATTCGCGGTTTATTCACACTTTCTGAGTCGAACATTTGAAAAAACTTCGCATTTATGACTTTTTGGTTCTTTCCTTAATATTACATGAATTACAAGCGTTTTATACTTGTGTTAACATAAAAGTCCCTTATTTTTGGTAAGTTGAACTTTTACTCACATTTTATCCATAAATTACAATATTTCATTGATCACTTATAAAAATGAAGACAGGGAGAAAATATGTGTGTTGGTAATGCCTAGTAACAAATAGTTCTTATGCAAAATATTATTTCACTGAGTGCGCAAGAATGCGGTGCGTTGGTCTTCTGGTGCAATTTTATAAACTTTGTGTGCATGAGGCGGAGAAATCTCCTGAAAGCAGAACTTAAGCAGGGCTTCAGGAAAGTTGGAAGTAATCGTGAACAGACTATAGTCTCCATTAAGGCGTCACCGAATCGGGAATGATTTTCCACCATATCACTGGAAAGTTCGTATCTGTAACTCAGGATCGTAAAGACGGCAAACTGAGCATTTTTGAAAACGCTGCTTAAGATCTACTTGTATGCACCCTGTGTATTCTTCCACCACGTGTAAAATTAACATTGCCATGGGCCTGAGTACTTTATTCATGTGTCTGTCAAGTCAAACTGTAATAATATTGCAAAAGTAAATATTTGACAAATTTGCCTGTTTTTAATCTTACATGTATTAAAAAAAAACTGAAGGCAAAATAAATAGTTTCAAATATTCACACATATTTGCAAAACAATTTAAGTTTAACTTTTAAAACAAAGGACTAATTTCCCTCTGTCATTATCAACTTTACTGGGAGCATGTCACTCAGTTGCCCGTTAAAATATATGCAAGGTAAGTGCAGCGACATATTCCAAAGATTGATTTCAAAAGTGCTCAAATTTACCGTGAACAGGCTATAATTGAGAGAACTATTTAGAATTATTTACGGATATGTGCTGCTAATAAACGGAAGTGCCGGTCCGTGATGACATACGGAAGTGGTCTCCTTGTTTAGAAAACACGGAACTCCGTCTGCCGGATACGAGTAATGTTGCACGGTTTACACGTCGCATCCGGAACTGCTGTGATTAGAAAATTATGGTTCCTGCAGCAATTAAGACATTCACGCCACTTACACATTCAATTTTAATAGTTAAAAGTTAGCACAAGCAGCGTATAACTATAGCTTTACACCTTACTTGTGAGAAAGCAAGTAACATTAATTCTCTGTGCATAACATGAATATCTGACAGTTTATGAAAGGACAATTCCGTAACCAAGCATACATAGATGCTTCCAATGTTCCTTCCTGCACATAACATTATTTAGAAAAATTTTCTTATCTATTATTTATTTACAATATAAATACATCGTAAATAAAATAAAACTTGTTTTCAAACAAACACAAAAAACTCAAAATGCAAAAAAAAAAAGTTTAATCAGCAAACGTATACTGCATAAATTTACAATTTCAATTGTTACTTTCCTTAAAGAACCTTTTTTAATTATAAGGCTATTATTTCATACCACAAAGAAGAAATATGTAAAATTATAAAAACACAGAAAATAATTTTTTTGTTTTAAAGACCACCAGAGAAGGGAACAGGATGAGGATGTTTTTACTTGCTTGAAAACTCTTGAATCAAAATTGTCCAGTATAGCGAGGTGGTTATGCACAATGAGCACAGTTAAGTTTATATTTCCTACATATGTAGTTAATGGCACGTCACGAATAAGAAACAACTGACTGCCGACTGCATCCTGATAGAAATTTCCCAGATTTCGGATTACAAGAAGGCAAATTAGCCACTTGGAAACACGGCTTCGGTTGAATGATACCCAAACGACGCTTTTTTTTTTCTGAGAGAGAGAGAGAGAGAGAGAGAGAGAGAGAGAGAGAGAGAGAGAAAGAACTCGTAGTCAGAGATGCCTGTTAATGGCCTCATGAGACCTCGAAACTTCCAGACAGGCCGAAAAAGTTAGTTCATGGGCTACCGAGCACCTCTGAGAGCCTTACATAGCTCATTCTACTTCTTCTCGCTTACTACGTATCCTTCCACATCACGCAACAATTTACATTTTCATTGACCAAAATACTAATATTTATGTATGAATCAAACGACTTTGCAAGGGTAATACCGGTGTAGGCTATCCACGGTAAAGTGAGCACTTTTTTTAAGCCTTTGATACCTGCCAAATGCTGAAGTTTGGAAGTAGGTATTGATTCTGCTCTGTGGCGTGAGGCGCCAGCACTTGATGCTAGCCCTCAGTGATAGGGCGTATAAATACGTCGACACTGTTGTCTCTAGGTCCAATTTACTAATAACATACACTATACTTGTGAGTTCATATAATCGAGTTTTATTGTTGCTTGAACAGGTTAACTGGTACATGAACTCACGAGACAAACTCTCCTCCCCTTTTCCTATGTAGGCTACGTATGGTTTGACGCCGCGACTGGCGTCGTT
>NQII01005408.1:38389-68820 GCA_002778355.1 Clitarchus hookeri
CCCCCCCCAGCTACGGCCCTGCACCCAAGATGACGGTGGGCTGATCCTCCTTAAATACAGCTGAAATTTCCCTGCCGTAACTACAGGTAAGTTAGCCTGTCCTTTGTTGGAACTTGGGGAAACCGGTTACCGTGCATCCGACACTCGGACCCTACCCCACACTCCCTCCGCGACCGCTGTGGTACAACAAACCTACATCGCCTAGCCACTTTCCACGCCACGCGCGATACGTCATGCCGGCGTCACGAGCGGCGCGACCTCTTCCCCCGGGGTCAAGGTCACTGGAACGACTGCTTCAGCAGGAAGGCGCGTGGGGAGGAGGAGAACCGGACCAGCGCGACTATGACCTACAACGGCAGCCAGTGAGCGACAGGCCCTGGGCGTTACGTCACGCCGCTACGCCCACATTCCCTGCGCTTCCCAAGGCCGACGTCTCGCGAGGCCCGGATAATGCTAACCTGCACGTTGCCCCCAGCCGCAAGAGTGCCTGGCCTCTAGATTTTTTTTTCTTCGCTTTCGAGGCACCGCGATGCGGGCAGCCATAACACGCACGACCAGCGCACACTGGCAACAAAACCTGGCCAGGGGCGGAATGATTGCCGCTCCTATTAGAAGGGGAATTTGAACCAAACTGTGCCTGGCAGATCCCTCAGTTCGTGCGCAAGTCTGCTGGTGTGTACACGCGCGTGCCAGCAGTTGAAATGCAACGTCTGTTTGCGGTGGTTCCGTAGCCGGTGTACGTAGAGAGGAGCAAAGATTTAGCGGTGAACCCGTCTACTTCTGGTATGCAATGCTACTGTAGCAACAAGAAACAATGCTTCAGATGATCAAGAAGAAAGCACGTGCCGAAGTAACGCTTACGTGTAATCTAGTTCAAAATGTAATAATTTTAGATAAGTTTCAAGCGACATCAAGCATCGATATTTGTTTTTTTGTGTCACATAATCGCTCCACAATACTGAGCACTTGGTTTTTCCTGCTACTTTGTGCTACTACCTTCGCTAGGATGATTTTCGGAAACGATATGAAAACTAAATAAAATTACGTCAGATTGTATTGTTTCTAGACATGTGTTTATTGCAGGTGTGAATTCGAAAACTGTTTCTATCGCGAGGGAATAACTCCTCGATATAATTAAACGTTCTGCAGGATGCAAGATAGATACAGAATTGAACTACTTAAGAGAAGGGCGCATGAAAAAACCAAGTGTACATCAGAAAACCGTGATGACTTGAAGCAAAAATTGTTTCACTTGAAGTCTCAATGTAAGTCCCATTGGATGAAAGGATGCAGAATAAAAGAAACATCTGAGAAACGTAATTAACAATCGATTCAGTCTTAATTTTGTCAGCGTACAGGGTATAAACGTGGTCGACCAGAAGATTCATTTGTAGCGAGTTGTGAGCGCACAAAACGACAGAAGACCAAACAGTTCAGTGAGTCTACACTAACAGCTGCCGCGCGCATCAAGTGCGTTATCGCTAGAGAACTGAAAAATTCGCGAGTTCAATGGCCTGCAGGCTAGACTCTACAGTCTTATGCACAAACATGCCGATATCAACTGCACATTGGTTATCTGCTGTCACAGTGGAAGTCGACAATTGGACACCGTTCTCTAGGAGGTGTCGAACACCGTGTGGAGCAATGACTAAAGTTGTATAAACGCACGTGTTTTGAATTCTAGCTTGTCCCAAAATTAATCCGCGATTTCTTCAGTTCTCTAAGCCATCGCCACTAAATGTAAGGCTGTGAACTGGCGTGCTGAGTGTATCTACGAGACTTCAAGCGGTGACCGCATCGTTTTATTTTGTACGTATCCAGAGCGTATATCTTGAGATGCGACGCTTTGCATTTATGTTGGAGTGCTCTGAAATGATGTTTCTAATGTGAGTGCAGTGGAAAATACACACTGTGTTTCTTACTTGCATGGCAATATATATTTAAAAAGGCAGTTATAGGATTAAACAATGGCTGAAAGGAAAAAGTAACTAGGACCCTCAAAAGTGCTCACTTTACCGTGAACAGCATATACACACATGTAACTAGCACATCATTTAACACGACTACGACGACAATCACACTATGAGACAAATTTTACACACTTACGTGAGACAAATTGTAGCCAAAATGTCCGGACGTGATCTAGAGAAAAAGAAGCCTTTGCTAAATACAATTCTAAACGGTTGATATTCAAACTGGTATAGACCTCGCAATTTAATGCCAAAGTAAATCGCAAGTGTTTGTTCAAAAATTTTGTTGACCTATAATCAAATTAATTTACAAAATTTTGCATACATTTTTGAATGAGGTTCAATAAATTGCATTTAAAAAAAAAACAGAACTTCTCACAGGTCCTCTCACCAACACGCTACGGAGATCGGCTAGAAATTATTTGTAACATTTATTCACGAGATGAATCTAGGCGAGCAAACGCGCGGACAGAAAGGTACCCTAAACTTTCATCCCAAAGGAAAGTGGGCTAAAAATAATGATTTGTGAACACCGCGATTGCATTCAAGCAGAAACTCATTTNGGGGGGGGGGGGGAGACTAACCACTGACAGCCCACCTACTTTTTCTGTGTTACGTGATGTGAACGAGATGGGAAAAAACTGATATATGTAGGCTGGGCCCCCAATACCCACCAAACCAATTCATCACATTGTACTGCTAAACGAAGCCTGACGCACAGTTGTGGGAGAGAAAGCCGCGTCGTAAGAAGAGCCGTGAAGGGGGGGGGGGAAGACAAAAGGACGCAAGCAGCTGCGAATGCAAAAGGTTTGTGGGTGTTACAGAGAGGCAAGTTCGCTGTTGAAACATGGCTGGCCCGGATGCAAAGTGGGTCACTGCCGTAGAGAAAAAGACACGTTCACTGGGGGGAAAACAATTTCCCCCTCACAGAGTTGCAGACTCACGAAATTTACGGCATCCTTTGTTGTTCCACGTTTGTCCCGTCAACGTGGCAAATTATTACCCTCCGGCAAAACTTCTAATATAGTCTATTCGCAGTTTCTTCAAACTTTTTGAATCAAACCTTTGAAAATTCACCCCATGTATGACGTGATTGGCTGCTTTCTAAACTTGCCATGTATCACAAGCGTCTTATAATTTTGTTAACATAAAAGTATCTCATCTTTGTTTAAAATGAATTTTTACTTATATTCTATCCATAAATGATAATATTTCGTTTATAGTTAATATGAATATACAAGCAGAGAAAAAAAAAAGAATGTTGGCAATGCCTACTAAGAAATAGTTCTTATACAAAATATTATTACATAGAGTGCGCATGAATGCGGTGCGTTGTCCCTGTGATGAAATTTTCTAGACTAGGTTAAGCTTTGCTTGCATGATGCGGAGGAATATTCTAGAAGTAGAACTACAGCAAGGCTTCAGGAAAATTGCAAGTAACCATGAATGGACTGTAACTACTTAATAATAGCTCAGTTTTCCCTAAGAGACCGTTTCTGGAAAAATGCAATGATTGTGCAAAGTATGACCCGTTGGGGTTGGGAGAATTCATGTCTTTACTACATGTACGAAAACTAATTACTCATCCGGAATATCCTATGCCGTTTGCATGATTTTAATAATAAAATATTTTAGACGATCTTACTTATTTTTAAAAATTACTTACTAACACAACTACGTTTATAGTCCATTCACGGTTACTTCCAACATTTCTGAAGCTCTGCTAACGTTCTACTTTCAGAATATTTCTCCGCCTCATTGCAAACAATGCTTAACCGAGTCTAGGAAATTACACCAAAAGGACAACGCATCGCATTCGCGCACACTCAGTGTAATCATGTCTTGCATGGAAACTATTTCCTACTAGGCATTACCAACACGCCTATTTCCTCTGTGCTTTAATGATATTAATTATAAACGAAATATTATAATTTATACATAAATTGTAAGTTAAAGTCTAATTTAACCTAAAATAAAATATGTTTATGTTAACAGAAGTATAAAACGCTTGTGATACATGCTATATTTAAAAAAACAAGCCGCCACATTATGCACGGGGTGATTTTTCAAAGGTTTGATTCAAAAAGCGTGAAGAAACAGTGAAAACAGTATATACCATACCAACACTGCCGCTTCTCTGCCTGTCAGATAACAGGATTAAAGGCGATGGCTTAGACATTAAACACACTTACCTCGTACTTAAAAACTATACTCGCATATCATCATGGTTTGAATGCTGAAAATTCGAGACCAGTTGTTCGTTTTATACTTGGACTTCTATTAAAAAACAATTAGACTTATGCTAACGTACGAATGTCTACTAATGTTATAGCAATTCCAGACAGGTATGTTACACATAAAAAGTCGACTTTTCATCGGTTCGTGGATTTGGCTCTTACCCATTATTTCCAGTTTACACATAACACGCCATTTGTCATCAGCCACTTCTGAGCGGCGAGTCAGTAATTAACTTGCTCCAAGTCCACTATAACCACGGAACTCCAGTCTTGTTTATTCTTTCTGGGTATAATAACGTGACGTAACGTTCAAACATATATTTTCCTTTGCTGTAGAAAATATTCAGTCGTCTGTTCTTTCGAGCAGATAAAATGAGAGCTGTATCTGAGGATTAATGTTACATGCTTACCTGAGATATCGTTTATTCGCATTACCTTCACATTTTTTTTAATTAGACCTTTAAAAAATTGCCCCCCTGTATGAAGTGCTCGATTCTTTTCTAAATATGCAATGTATCACAAGCTTTACATACTCCTGGTAACATAAATCTATCCTATTTTTTTCTTAAATTGAGTATTTACTTACAGTTAACTATAAATGCTAATATTTCACTTATAATTAATATGAATAAAAACAGAGAGAAAATAGGTGTATTGATAATTCCTGGTAAGAAATAGTTCGCATAAAAAATAGTATTACACTGAGTGCGCACAAATGCAGTGCACTGTCCCTTTGAAGAAATGTTCTAGCCTTTGTTTGCACGAGGCGGAGGGATAGCTTGTAAGTAGAACTTAAGCAGGGGTTCAGAAAAGCTGGCAGGAACCGTGAATTGACTATAATCATCTTGCAGGAAAATTGCAATAACTCGTAACGAACACCATCAGTTCCTTGTTCGTTCACGTCTACGGGAATGTCGCGGAGAAAATGGGAAAACCTGTCGCTAAAACAGGCGTCTCATGAGTATGGCAATTCGACTACCTGACTCAGTCTCACACTGAAAGACTCAGTCTTACATTGGCTGCTGCCTTGAGGTAAAGTAGTTTTCATCTCTGAATGGTTGTCCAGATAGAGTATTGGAAATTGTTTTGGGTGTCTTATCGTTTCATAGCATTCTACGGTGTCAAGATGTTCAATGGTAGATGCAAAATATAAGAGAGCAACGAAGTTAAACGTTTATAGTATGTTTACAGTTAAATAAACTCTTTCGAAAGCCCTGCTTAGTTTATTCTTACATACAACTTTGTTTCCTCCCACAACATACGAAATTAACATTTCCATGTATGTAATATTATGTTATCTATGCAGCTACCACGTAAAACTATAACATTATTAGATATACGGTTATGTTACTGATTCTCAGGTTTAAAATTTAAGGCTGTAGTATCCCTTTAATAATGCATTTATTTTTGTTTTCCCGTAACTTTTTTTTAAAAATCAAATATTTGAAAACGAGGGCTGTCAAAGCATAGACCATCTTAACAGATGTATTTAAGTCCACAGTATTTCACCCATGTTGTTTGTGTGGCATCTGTAACCATAATAAAGATTAAATAATTATTTATTCTTTTTCGGTCTCACATTGAAAAATGCACAATGAAATTAGCCCATTCTGTTTTACGGTTGTTTTGTATGTAAAGATAAGGTCGGAATTTAAATATTAAATCCTAACAGTTAGTAATAAAGAGCTACAGATACAAACAACACCTTATCGAGTACCTACAATACAAAGCAAAAGTTACTCCATGTGCCACAAATTTAAAAATCACATTTCTGTAAGAAATACATTAAGGGAAAAGCCTGTTAAAAAAAAAAACTTGTTTATACAGAGATAAGAAAGAATTGAGTCAACCAAGTATTTTACATTTTCGGGCAAAGTTTGTTGATACACCAAAGGAGATTCAACTCAACTTTATGCTTTTTCAGACACACAAAATCAGCTTTATGTTGGGTCACGGAGATTGGTTGTGCGCAGCCAGCGAGATCGGTCTACCTCATCTTTAGTCTATGGAGAGAACACCGAGGATAGCTGCGAGTCTGGACCGTAGAGTGAACATGGGGGTGGAGAGATCTCGGTGGCTGTGCAGAATCAGTCTCCGTATCCCGACATTGAACTGCTTTTCTGCCAACACGACTATCGTAAACGAAGTGGATAGAATTTTAAGTACGAACACTGTTTAGTAAAAAAAGTGCTTTGATATGTGTTTGTACGCTTCCTGTAACCAATTCGTAATGCAGTTTGATCGCACAAAAGTACTTATGTTTTAAAAATTAAGATATGAACAAAACATGGTCAACACTGTTGACCGTGTGACATTAACGGTTGTGTTGGTTCGGGGTAGGTCAATGTTAGGCACATGTGCAGGAGGTGAAGAATCGGCCTACCTCAACTCCAGTCTTCGGATTTGGACTGGCTGCTTGGTTGCAGGTGTCGGAGAGAGGAGGAAGAAGCGATGGCGAGGTGGCGGTGAGGCGGGTGAGATGTGGACGGGGGCGGCGCGGACGCTGGGCGCCCTGGCCGTGACCGCCCTCCTGCAGGTGCCCGCCGCCGCCGACTTCCGCACCACGGTGAGCGTCCGAGCCTTCGAGCATATACGCTTCCCACATTTTGGCAAAATAAAAATAATGACGTAATTTTAGTTCGTACTTGCCTTGTCTGGTCTGTACTGCAGTGTACGGTCAATACCTTCTTGGACATCGTTGTACTTTTTGAATTTCAGTCACAGCTTACATTCAAATATATGTATTAATGGGTGGAATTTTATTTTCTAAGTTGATTTATAAACTGCTTAAATAACAGTGAAAATTCTATAACTTTACTTGCATTTCCCTAGTTGGGCGTATCTCAATCCCTACCCCATGTGGGCCTTGCAGTTTTTAACCATAAATATAAGTTACAAGATGCCAAAATCCTAATGATAAAAATTGTGTGTCACTAATAAGGGGATAACGTGTTGTTTATAACAGCATGAGCTGATCAAGCAGCACGGGTACCCGGTGGAGATGCACCAGGTGGTGACGGAGGATGGCTACATCCTAAACATGCACCGCATCCCGCACAGTGCCAGGCGGCCCGTGGCGCCCGATTCCAACGACGACAACGACGAGTTACAGCATCTCGCCGAGAATTTGCGCGACGAGATCTGGCAGCGCGAGGCGAAGCAGTCAGGCGAAGACGAGATGGCGCCCATGAAGAGACTCAGCATCCACGAGTACCTGGACCCATGCCGGGGAGATGCACGGAGGAAGTCCGCGACAGAGAGGCGGGCCTCAGCAACAGCATCAGAAGGGAGTGCCACGTCGGCGGAGGGAAGTGCCAAGTTAGAAGAGGGAAGTGCCAAGTTAGGAGAGGGAAGTGCCAAGTTAGGAGAGGGAAGTGCCAGGTTAGGAGAAGAAATTGCCAGGTTAGAAGGAAGTGCCAGGGCAGGAGAGGGAAGTGCCAGGGCAGGAGAGAGAAGTGTCAGGGCAGGAGAGGGAAGTGGATGGTTAGGAGAGGGAAGTGCCCGAACAGAGAAGGGAAGTGCGTGGACAGCAGAAGAGGGTGCCAGGATGTTGGTGAGGAGTGCCCAGCCAACAGATGCAAGTGCCAAGAAGGCGCAAGAAGGAAGGACCAGGTTGGATGAGAAGAGGGCCTGGACATCAAAGCAGCGAGTCTGGATGGCAGAGGGGAGGATCGGCGCAGTGAGGCCCGCAGTGTTTCTGCAGCATGGTGTGCTGGCCAGCTCGCTCGACTGGGTGCTCACCGGGCCAGGAAAGGCATTGGGTGAGTACGACTATGTATGTAATACCAAATTCTTAGAAATCTGCCAAATTTACGCAATTATCTGGCAACAGGCTACTTCAAAGCCATATAGGAACTCTAAATTGTCTAATTTGTTCACTGTGGGAAGTAAATTGTCTTCTGACTGGTTGCATGTACACTGAAGAGCTAAAAAAAAAACTGGTATAGGAGTGCGTATGCAAATAACAGAGGTATGGAACCAATCAGAGTAACGCGATGCGGTCGGCAGCTAGATCGGTTACTGCTGCTACAATGGCAGGTTATCAAGATTTAAGTGAGTTTGAACATGGTGTTATAGTCGGCGCACGAGAGATGGGACATAGCATCTCCGAGGTAGCGATAACATTTGGATGTTCGCGTACGACCATTTCACGAGTGTACCGTGAATATCGGGAATCCGGTAAAACATCACAACTTCGACATCGCTGCGGCCGGAAAAAGATCGTGAAAGAACGGGACGAACGACGACTGACGAGAATCATTAAACGTGACAGACATGCAACCCTTTCTCAAATTGGCGCAGATTGTATTTGTGGACTGTCCTACAGGATCCATGGTGTGAATTGCCTCCTGCATACCTTCAGACATTAGTCGAGTCTATGCCACGTCGTCTTGCGATATTAGGGAGGTGTACCAGTTTTTTTGGCTCTTCATTGTAGTTTGCGAGATATTTCAGCTACGGCGTTTCTTATTTTAGAGAACTCGGTAACTTGATAATAACTTATAAATAAATCGCAATTTCTTTAGAACACGTCAATACAAAAGCTTGAAAATATAATGATTAGTGAATACTATCGCCTTAGTAAAACAGTTTAACATAAGCAGTGTCTCAGCAGACGGCTATATTTTCTAGCAAATGCGAACAATAACAAAATATCTGTGCTTTATTGTTTAGACGTTATGCATCGGCTAGGTCGTTATCCACTCGAACAGTCAATAAACAGGTAGTAAGTAGTTATATTTATTCCATATTGCCTCGCAGCAGCGAACCCATGCAACAAGACCAAGTATGCTTGCTTCCTAAAGTCTTAAATGAGTGTTAACTATGTTATGGTCCGCAATAACCACTCGCTTCTTGGTGATGTTCGCACTGCCGTCCGCCATATTGCCACGACAAATACGTAATTGTCCAAACGTTTCGCAGCGGCTGTGTGGTTGCATCACCTTTCACCCCTCCTCGGGGCGGCATGTACCGCCATCTACCATGCCTATAACACAAGTGCCCCCAACCTCTGACCCCCGCTTTGGAGCGGGAAGATCGCCAATCCCCTTCCAGCGAAGGGCTATGCTGCCCTCCATATGTCACTTACTGGTTCCTCACCCCCGGGAATGTTGTGTGGGCCCGCTAATACTCAGTACGCATTTATTGCTGTCCACTTACATTTACAATAAAAGTGTTCCAGAGCCCATTAAACCACACTGACTTTCTGTATTTATGTAATGAATTACACCGGTTATTTATCCTAAGATCTAATTTGTAAAACTCCTCCCTCGGTGGCAAATGGCCGAAAGAGAAGGAGAATAAGAAGAGGTGAAACCTCCCCAGCTGCCAGGACAACACATGTGCCGGGACTGGCCGACGGCTTCCTTCAGAGTAACAAGTTGCTCGATACATGGTAGAATCGTATGATATGTGAAAAATAATGTAATAGATGACAGATGCCGAGATGATGGTAAAAATGATACCAAACAGTAAGCACTATAAATGAACATTGCTAGTTAACTTGCCTGCCATACATTAAACATACGTAATACAGAGGAGGACCGTCGGAAATCCTGCGACTAAAAAATTCAGGAATATCACATGTATCCCCTTGGTCACAAAACTTCACTTTCCTGTATTTATTTAAGGAGATTCATTGCTTAGAACACTCATGGTTGGCAGGAGGTAAGGTCACTTCGGCCTGGTACTGAAAGCGAATTGCCAAGACCGTGTGGGTTGGGTCGCCACTCTGGCACCGGCCCCAGGGAACAAGGCAGACAAGAAGTAAGGAGGACACTCATGGAAGCAACTGTAATAACACCAAAACTTCACGGACAGATTTGGTTAAAAAAAACCAGGCAAATAATACCTTCAAGCATGTTTCGAGCCTATCCGTATGAGGATTCTGCTGTCAGTATTAAAGTTGAAGAATTGAAGTACACTCACGTACAAGAGAGACCACTTCTGGAATTCCGTGGCGAAGGAAGCTGTTTCATAAGGACAACGTATGCGAAGTACATAGCTTCAAACTAAACGCTGTGTTTATTAGCAACGAGCACGACTGCCACTATACGTAGCTGTGGGCCCTCAAGCCGTAATCACGAATATAGTATTGCGAAAACCTCTCTTTCTTATGTTACCAAATTTAGAACATAATTATACAAAAATTCTCCTGGTAAGGCAGAGAGGACACTTAAATGCTGTAAATATCAAAACTTCACTCGAGAAAAATATATACTGTTGCAATGTCACATTGTAATAGGTATCCGAAAGTACAAAGAAGGCATAAATTAAAATGCATGATCAGAAAAACTTATTTTATCATTTATTCAGGCCAAATACGTGTAACGAATTGATTATGTTATTTGAAGCGAAAGTAGCTGATAGACAAAATAGCTGAAAATCAATTATACAAATTCGAATTAAATTATAAACCCATCTCATCTAATTAAAACAAGAATTTAACTGAACTCTTCCCATTGCTTCAGTTTGAAAAAAAAGAAAGGCAAGACGAGAGCCACAAATATGGCGGATGTTCCTGTCTCATGTATTTATCTGAAATTAATACGTGTGAATTAATTACAAACATTGCTGTCCAATCAAAGCCATCGAAATAAGGTAATCATACTACACCATTTCCATTATATTTCAAAAATTAGTTTGGCTCTTTAAGTTTTTCAAGACAGAGGTTATTGATTATGGATTCACTGTATCGTTAAGCATTATTACCTCTGTAATACGTTTTACTTTGTCCATCTATTTCTTCCCATTACTTTTATTCCTTCATAATTTAATTTTATATTTATGTATTATTAGCGTAGCACAATTTTACTAACACATTATTAAAACAGCCAATAACATTTTTCTTAAAATCTATTTTATAACTATTGTCATCACTTACGCATCGATTTGTTAAAATAAAGAACATTTATTTACAAGTTTTATCATAATATTGTCTGCATCGAGCTGTTTTCTTATCTCGTGAAAAATTTGTTACTGAAATATAGTCCGTAGACAAAAATTTCTACGAATAAAATAAAGTGAGTGGATTATCTATCCCCAATTTCACCGACAATAACATAAATATAGCAAGTGCTATTTATAAGCAGGTGATGAAAGGCGGAATTTAAAAAAAATGGGTGACGGTAAATGCCACTTAAAATACAATGGTACATGATACACTTCCGAAAGCTGTGGCTTCAAGACACCTACGATTTAATTCTCATCCTCAACATATTAAGTGTTCGCACATTATCATATTGCGTTCATTAGTGGAGCATATTTCTCATGAGTTTGTGACACTTGAGCGGAAATACATTTGCGCGTAGATATACATGTAAACAGTGACATGTGCGCAGTTGTTGTTGAGATATTTGGACAGTTCTTAACAGCGAGATCTTGAGAGCCGATGAAGGTGAAATGTGGTGAGAGTGAAGCAGCATTGGAATGCAAGGGCGGGAGAAAGAGAATATAGCAGCGACGGAATGCAAGGGCGAGGGAAACGGGAGATCTTCGAGAATAACCGCCGACCAGCGGCATCGTCCGGCACGATTCCCATTTGCGAAAATCCAAGAGTGGCCCGGCCGGGGATTGAACCTGGTTCACCTTGATGGGAGGCGAGCAGTCTAACCGCTCAGCCATTGCGGCCTCTGACACGTGCGGAGACTACTGGTGAGATGGATGGGGTTGAGATATGAGATGGAAGGGGTTGAGGGGTGAGATGGAAGGGGTTGAGAGAGGTAAGAATATAACATTACCGTAACATCATACGGTGTAAACTACCATAAATAAACTGTCAACCAAACGTTCTTAGTACAATAAATAATTAAATAAGAGTGTGACAATCATAGTCTTTCGAAGATAATTAGAAAAAACCAAACATAATATTACTCATATATATACATCTTGTACGTGCAAATGCCAGCCTGGTTTGGGAGGTGGAAGGGTGTCTTCCAGTGCAAATGTCATTCCACGCAAGTGTTCCGAATTCTGCTTCAGAAAACATGAAAAATTGCCTCCCAATCAAATTCGCAAAATTTACCAGTCACTGCACTGCACAAAACACTTGTTCGGGTGTACAGTCACGGGAGGAAAATCCATGAACCCAGTGAAGCGGCTGCAGCGTCTTCAATCTCTACTGACATAGAACAGGTGGCGGAATTATACTATACAGCCTTATCATACTGCAGTTTATAAGAGGGCTATGTGTAATGCTAACAGGCCGTCAAACGCTATTCACGGTAAAGTGGGCACTTTTAAAAACCCTTTATTTGTAATAATAGCCAATAAATGTATTTTATTGTAGCCTTAGACGTTAACTTCCGAGTTAGGTGGAATATACACACTGTGTTTATTACTTACATGGAAATAGTTGTTTTAAAATGTGTATAAAGTATTTAAAAAAGGCTGAAATAAAAAAGTAACTGGGACCCCAAAAGTGTTCACTTTACCGTGAACAGCTTATAGGTAATAGCACTTTGCCTCACGTTTATGTACTTGAGCTACATTCACACTACTGCAGAGTAGGGGAAGAGCGATTCAGCATCATTCTCGCTGCACTACTCTAGGAATCGTCCGCCACTGAACTGAATTAAATAGTGAAATCTAGCTAGAGAGTGGCGCATGGTCACGACGGGGAGAAACCCCGTAGCCCTGTGTGTTGTTCGCGCATGCTGACGGTGTCCGCTGTGTGCGCAGGCTTCAAGCTGTCGGACGCCGGCTACGACGTGTGGCTGGGCAACTTCAGGGGAACCTTCTACTCGCGGCAGCACGTCAACATGACGACCGACGACCCAGCCTACTGGAACTACAGGTGAGCCAGCTCTAGCTTCCGCACACTATGTCAGCGTTCCAGAACGTTGAGCTGGGTTTACAATTGAAAGCATAACAGTACCGTCAATGGGGAATACTTTGACCAATTTTTTTGTGTGTTTACTTCGTGTTGCCTCGAATGGTGAGACCAGTACCGATCCGTCTGACCTGAAATAGTTGTTTGAACACAGTGAGTATTTTTTGTATAGACATAATTGACTTCAAATGGCTTCTTTCGACATATTACAGGCGATACGATTGAAAAGCATATGCATCAGTGCAAGAACAAAGACTCTTAAAAAAATGCATATATTATAATCCGTTAAAGCCATGTTTACACCACGCCGTAATTTAACTATATCGTGCTATTAAGTTTATTTTGTAACGTCATTTATCACGGTTTTAATGATGCCAAACATTAGTTCTTGATTAAGTTAGGATATTACTTATTTATTTTACCATTACTATTTTGTTAACATAGCTGCATACTTGACAACCAAAAATATTACAATTTACTTGTGATGATATCTGGTTTTATATTATATACATCAGTGTTGTCAAAATATATTCTACACATTATTTGATAGACGGAGTCACGCTGGCCCAATAAGCTCTCAAATGTGTTTAAAAATAAGTTAGCAATGCAGCCAACAATAATTTATAAGGAGTTTTAATATTCACATACTTCGCAGCTATACTGCCTTTTTTGTAACTACGGTACTTGGAGACTAGACAAACTCATGATAAGGCATCATGTTTATAAATTTTTTTTACAGTAAATATTGGGTTTCGTGTCTGCCGCCTGAAGGAACGGGCTCGCGACCCGCTGGTTGGTAACCATCGTTGGTAGCACATCCATACCAGTGGTCTGCAGCCATCATTATTATAGCCCGTGGAAAACATCAGAGGCCTCATTTGCTGGGGGGATCGAATACCCGCGTCTTCTAGAAGCAGGGGTACTAAATAAGGGCGACACACCCGTCGGCGTCCCGCTTTTGCCCCAGCAATTTCCTGTTCTTAGTTTCATTTTCTCGGCTTCCTGTATTTCGTTCGCTAGATAATTTAAGATGTAGATGAACGTATTCAACGAACCGCCAAAGGGCCCTCTGGGCGATGGGCTGGTAGAATCGCGTGGAGTACACCGGGCTGGCCCCGATGAAGGAGAATAACGGTAATTAGTTAACATCCTAGTTCTGGTTTTCATTCATTAATTGAATTATAGACGCATTGCCTCGGTACCCATAGTGTAATTCTGCTCGTTAGTCGATTCACTCGTATTCCGTTAGCATGGTCGCGGCGCCCTCTTTATTCGTTCATTCCTCGAACTAACGTGTGTGCTGGCTTGGAATTATTGTTAGAGAAATCTAAAAAAAAAAGTACTTTGCGGCTAAAACTTATTTTGTGCGACATGAAGTCTAGTTCTCTGTTTCTTATACAAGGCCGTTTGTAAATTATTAAATTTTCACTCTTCTACATTTAAAATATATCTTCTTTTTTATAAGAATTCAATATCTTCCATTTTTAGTTTGGTCCTGCGTATTGGATTATTTTCCTAATGGCTACTTGCCAACTTGAACATACCTCCTGAAGAAGTGTGCGAGTACTCATGCTAACATTCCCTGGTTGGGTTTGATTAATTCCTCGCATTGTAATTGAATGTTTAGTAGACTAACTCCCGGCTACGTTCCTAAATCGGGTGTTGCCCTAAGCAGCCCCAAATATTATTTTTTTATTAAAGAGATAATTCATTACCTGTTTAAAATAAAAAGTTAAGTTCAAATAAAAATAACAACATTTTCTAATTTCTAACATTAGCACCAAATCAGGTTTCTAGTATTACTGTGCTAGCGGTGCGATGTGAAAACCTAACTATAGGCTACTCACGGTAAAGTGAGCACTTTTGAAAGCACTCATTTGGAATAACAGTCAATAAATATATTTTACTTCAGCCTTAGACGTTAACTTCCGAGTGCGGTGGAATATATACGCTGTGTTTATTACTTACATGACAATATTTCTTTTAAAATATGGCTGAATGAAAAAAGAAACTAGGGCCTCAAAAGTGCTCACTTTACCGTGAACAGCATAAAAAAATTGTAATTACCTTCCGTTCCACAGAGTTTAACCAGAACAATCCACAGTTTTCTACAGTAACGTGTGGCCACGGTGACTGAGCGGTTAGCCTGCTCGCCTCCCACCAAGTCGAACCGGGATCAATCCCCGGCCGGGTCACTCCCGGATTTTCACATGTGGGAATTGTGCCGGACGATGCCGCTGGTCGACGGGTTTTCTCGGGGATCTCACGTTTCCCAGCCGTTTTCATTACGGCGCTGCTCCATACTCCCCTCAATCACCATCATCGGCTCCCAAGATCTCTCTGTTAAGAGCCGCCCTAGTCTCTTCACTCACTCACTCTACAGTAACACCCCAGGTCATTAATGCTGCCAACGCTGGCCGAAATAATGTGCTATTATAATGGACTGCATTAATATGAGTCCATTTTCAGTTGCGAATTTAATGGACACGTGGTTGTCTACGACCGCACGTCATTAGCGGCAAGTGATTTCTGAAAGCGGGACGGTTGCAGCCATCGGTAAATGAAATCGTTACACCCAGTATTTTGTCGTGGAATCAGTGATGAACAAATCACGGCCGGGAATTTTGGCGTTTGGAAGGCTTAACTCACGTAGTTAGTGCAAAAGTTATTGGTAAACTGTGGTAGCTGAAAAAAATGAAAGTCAGCTCTTGATGTGAATTCAACATAACATCGGTTCAAGTCCGGTCAGAAGCGAAAGTGTGTGTCCATCTCGTGGATGAGCTAGGTACAGGTTGTCCACAAAAAAAAAAACGTTTATACCATGAACTACTGTACAAGTCTGCAATATGTAAACGTTAAAAGAGAATCACACATCACGACGAATGCAAAAACTCACAGAGTACAGGAATTTCAAACTGAATCTTTCAGGTACTCGTCGCTTAGGAAGCTTGGCCAAAGAAAAGATTCTAACATACATCGACGATGGAATCTGAGGGCAGGGGGCATGGGAACACCTCAAAAGAAAAACCACCGTGTAAAGGCAACATCCGCCCCATTTCCTAGATGCTCGGGCATCAGGAATCGTGCCCGAGTCAAGGTGGTGGGAGGCCAGGTAATAACCACGCAGGTGATGTGCCCTACTAGTCCAAAATACAATTTTAAAGGCATCTCGTCTACTCGAGATATAACAATGAAGCACTTCAAGATGGACAAAAACAGTATTTCCCTACTACTATATCACAAACTGTACCGCGTGAATATCCATTGAACTTTTATAGGAAACTGTATTTATATAAAAATAACCGAGTCATCGATAAAAACTCTACAGTTACACGCAGCATTATTAAAAGACTGTATGCCAGTGTAGTATCTTGCGCTAAAAAGTGACGATGCATCTAATGCACGTGTCTGTGTCGCCATTATGGCACAATATTGTGCCTTAAACGTGCAAAACAACTCCAGCCAGGCAGGCGCCTTAAGAGGTTTTTTTTACGATGGTCTGAGTATTTGCAGGAGATTTCATAATCACCAATTAATGTATACACTTCAACAAAGATTCGTAAGATTGAGTGATAAACATATTTTGGCAAAAAAAAAAGGCATGAAAATGTGTTGTAGGTCCAGTCCACCTTAATTAATACGCTGGTAAACAAAATCTATTCTCAACTTTTATACCGGGGAAAAAAAAAAAATTCTATGAGATGCTTGTTGATTTTCGCCACCCAGAACTTTAAGTGTTTCTTCTTTCGTTCTCTTTAAGATATCCCGGGAGTACCTAAACCAACTCTTAAAAGTTTGAATAGTAGAAGGAAGCAATAAACTCGTTTCTGTAATTAAAGAAGGTACCGGCGCATCTGCTGCTTTACTGTAAAGCGGCCTTTCCTTGTGTGTGTGTGTGTGTGTGTGTGTGTGTGTGTGTGTGTGTGTGTGTGTGTGTGTGTGTGTGTGTGTGTGTGTGTGTGTGTGTGAGGCCGCAATGGCTGAGCTGTTGGCGTGCGTGCTCGCCTCCCACCAAGGAGAATTGGGTTCAATCCCCGGCCGGGACACCCCCGCATTTTTACATGTGGGAATCGTGCCGGACGATGCCACTAGTCGGTGGGTTTTCTCGGGGATCTCTCGTTTCCCATGCCCTTTCATTCCAGCGCTGCTCCATTCACACCTCAATCAGTCGCCCAAATCTCTTCACTCACTTCTTCACTCACACACTCGGGTGTGTTTTTGGGAGCATGGTTATTTCACGTTCTCGTGATTACTCCACGACGAAGTCCATCTTCTCACGATCCGGTCTTTTCCACAACACGTCAAAAAACGCACGACCCACTAGTCTGGTCGTGGTGGAGGACCGTCTTTGTCGCGTACCATTGTCCAAAGTACCTTTGCGGGAATATCCAGCCTTTCTTTTGGGAACCAAAGCCCCTCCCTTTGCGTGGGCAGCTGTCTCTATTCCCACTCAAAACACCAGCTGTTGGGTATGCCTCTTTGATCTCGACCCACACGGGTGAGGAAAGTCGCCGCAAGAGATATCGTCCCGGACAGATCTGAAGCGGCTTTTCCACTGCACAATTTTCGGCGTACACGACGTCATCTCTGGCGTCACAGTTCGGATGTTTGTCAAACAGCAGACTGTAGAAAACGCCACTTTGGTGTCTGTCAAGAATAATCAGGGACATCTGTGTTGGGGCGGTCCGTCTTGAGGCGAACCTCCTCTTCCATGTGGTTGGAGATTAAAGAGGCCGACCCAAGTAACCAGTGTTTGGGTTGGGAAGGGGCGGACAGTGGAAACTGCTGCCCGCGCATCATCTCGGAGTACCCACGGGTACGTGACATCACTTTTCTCGCAATAAAACTAACCAGCGGAAAGGATGTTTGACACACACCAAACAAGAATTTTTTTCCACAGCCCGCTGTTTGACAAACACGCCAGTTGTGACGTCAAGTATGAAGTCGTGCTCGCCAAAAAACGGACAGTGGTAATACCACTTTAACGAATGCGAGATCTGGACGAGATTGTAGTGTGTCGTTGTAGTGTGTCGCAACTGAGACGAGCTGATATATTCGATCCGGTGGCGATGGTGGAATCCGTGGTGTGGACGAGGTGAGTGATGACAGTTGTGTGTCGCAGCTGGGACGAGCAGTGCATGTTCGACCTGGAGGTTATGGTGGACTACGTGCCGTGGACGAGGTGAGTGATGACAGTTGTGTATTGCAGCTGGGACGAGCTGGGCATGTTCGACCTGGAGGTTATGGTGGACTACGCGCCGTGGACGAGGTGAGTGATGACNTGTTCGACTTGGCAGCGATGGTGGACTACGTGCCGTGGACGAGGTGAGTGATGACAGTTGTGTGTCGCAGCTGGGCATGTTCGACCTGGAGGTTATGGTGGTGATGCACGGCACCTGCTCCACTCACTACTGTCAACACACAGCGTCGAGGGACGAGCTGGGCATGTTCGACCTGGCAGCGATGGTGGACTACGTGCTGTGGACGACGGGCCAGAGGCAGCTGCACTTCGTGGGGCACTCGATGGGAGCCACGGTGGCGGTAGTACTGCTCGCTGAGCGGCCAGAGTACAACGAGAAGCTCAAGGTCACCGTGCTGCTCGCGCCCGTCGTACGCCTGCGCCACAACACCAGCGTCTTCCGCCACTACTCCGCCATCTGGAGCGCACTGCAGGTCAGTCCACTTCTCGCTGTCCACGTCCTGTAAATCTAAGTTTACAATTGACGTTGTCCCTGGATGTATCAGAACCCAATCTAAATATGTAGCTGTCCACAACCCACAATGGCGATGTCCGACACGGGCTTTTAAAAAACGTCACCAGATAGCGCTAAATTGTATGCTTTTGTGGAGTTTTTCATGATTATGGTTTGCTGAGTTGTGAGCAAATTGAAATTATTTTCAAACTATCGTAATCTGTAGGTTAAAATATTCACATAATTAATGTTACTGAACGTGCACTTTTTTTTATTATACAATTCAGTTCGATTACATTGTTAAAATTTTGTATTAAGCGAACGGCATCTAATTAATTCATCTGTTAAATAGTCTCTCTTTTTTTTTAAGTAGTACATAATGTAAGTGGAAGGTTGGTTATAAAACTTCGTACAGCAACAACAATAATTATTTATCAGGCTGACTTTCACACATGGTCCGCGCATGGTCCAGAGAAAACCTTCACACCACGTTAGTGTTCGCCGCACTCACCACATGAGAATCCTCACCCGAAAATTCTTGTAGGGTCGAAGCGGAGACCTCAGCAGTGGGAGGTCAGCGTCTAAACCACTGAGCCAGTCGTGGGTTCACTGCACTTCAAAATACGAGTGAGTCATTGCAGTAATTCCGACAGAACTAGTTAAAATTTCAGTTACGGTACCCATCGACCCAGAGTTAAATACGTACCTTGGTTTGGATGAACAGAAATTAAAGCGTTCCACATTTTTACAGCCAGTTTGCACGTATGAGGGCTCAAAATGCGTGAACTCTAGGCGGTGATTCCAATTCAGATTTTTTCTCGAAAAAATCTAGCTTTTTCGAAGTTCATTTCAGCGGCACAAATATTTTTATCCCGTCTAGCGAGAAAACTAGCTTTTTTTTTTACTGCAGTGTGAGAAAAAAACAATTTATTGGGTTTAATTGAAAAGACTAAATGTTTCCCTCTCTTCTGAGAATGCAGAGATAAAACCCCGATGATTCAGAGGAAACTACATTTTAAAGAATTTTTTATTTTATTTTTGTTTGTTGCTTTTATAAACGTGCGGTGTTTAAATATCAAAGTTATAATGGAAATTACTGCGATAACTTGATTTAAAATAGTTTTATAGGAATCTAGCTTTCCTTAACTCGTTCAGTCACCTTGTCCACGATCGTAGACCTGTTGCACGTGAATGATATTTATGACCAGTACTGTACACAGCAAGGCATCAGTGCCCAGTCTTCCTTGTGGATAATCTGATTTGTGGAGTTTTCTACAACTCTTTGACACAACTTGTCAATGCAAATATCATCGATCACGAAGCACGCCGTCCGCTGGTTGCAAGACAAGTGCTGAACACAATTACAGCGCGTGCGAAAACAATTACGCGATTGCAACACTTGAATGAAGGAATTAACATGTGACCGGACGGGTTAACCCCTTCACGTTCACATTAATTTTCCAGTACAGGTGTTGCAAAACAGAGAATTTTTTTGGTATCAACAGTACCTACGAATGTCTTATAACAACCGACACTTTGTAGCCTATGGAAAGAGTTTCAGTAGATCCATAGCAAAAGAAGCAACAAATGACAAAATAATTTTTGTGTCAGCAGCAGCCGGTAGCATTATCCAGTGAAAGGCGGTGTCCGTATTGGTGCTAACTTCCGGACTTGCACAGCACCGACCATGATTTTACCTGTTCTGCAACATGTCAGACGTGAACGAGTATACTCGGGATAATATGTTAAGTGAGCTTATTTTTATGTGTGGTTTAGCGAGATCTTTTTGAAGACCTGTGGGCAAAACTGCGCCGAAAGAAAATTTTTTTTAGTAAACTTCGTAAACTGCAATGGAAGTTTTCAACGTGTACACTGTATGGAAATACTACAATATATCAGCAGCAACTATAGAAATTTATAGCACCATTACAAGACATCATTGGTCATTTCCCTATGCATTTTACTGTTTCCTGGGCAAATGTAGGAACGCTACCGTGGATGTACGGGGGAAAAAAACTTTAGCAGCCGCTCTTTCTAACTATGTAAACACTGGTGTGGTATATTTGTGAACAATTTCTTAGAGTGTGGCTTTAGGGCGGACTCCTGATCACTCGCAGCTTGCCTCATCGCCTCTACGCGCAAGGCGCTCGACTGGTGCGACGTGCAGTTCTTACGTCGGCGACTCATTGCCTGAACATGCGTAAGCAGTGACCTTGTATTTTTCTAATAAAGATAAAAGTATGACGCGTGTCTAAAGATAACTTGTCAATGGGCAAGAAATGTTTCTTAAATGATTTTCGTGTTTGGTCACCACTGGCAAAACATCCAACCCTTTTTTAATCACGTGTTTTCTAACAAACCCCTGCAAGTACTTCGTATGTCAGCTAGGCGGAGCCCGTAAGTAATAAGGGCGACAATACTTGACACGTAATACCGAATAGGTTGTTGTCTTTAGTCATACTACATTCAAGGGTGGAAGTTCAGGTTCTAAGTATGTAATTTTTACTGGTGGAAAGTCTATACCAAAGTTTTGTGCAGTTGCTAATATAATTTTCAAAAATATTCCGTTAGTGTATTTTAGATGTTGCTCACAGTTTAAAAGTAACATTTCTGGCTGTTTTGAAAGGCCCTCATTAATACGCAACATGGCTTAAAAGTTAAGTAGTATTTCGACTAATATGAAGTAGTCTTATATTTGAAAATATGTATTACTAATATTAAACAAAAATAAACATTCGCGGTGTCGCTGACTGGTGAGTAAATGTACAACAGGGCCTTTCGAAGCATCCTAATTCACAGCAATCCACCACTAAACTTACACAATTCAGTCATTTTTAATTTATTTAGGTATTTCCTCTGTCTAGTGGAGCAAGTTTTACTACACTGTTAGAAAAATGTCCGTAAAATTACGGAAAATATCGGTTACAAAATATTTAGACATCTGCGTAAAATTACGGTCTCTTCGTTTTTTTTTTTCAATAACGCTCTCCGTAAATTCACGGATGGAGACCACAAACTTGAGACTTTTTTAATCTGCTCTTTAAAAAAAGGGTAACAAAAAAAAGTTTTATTTCCGCTATGTGGATGATTCACTCTGTATAAACATGACTATTAAAAAAAACCAAAATATTTTGTCCGATGGCGGGATTTGAAATCGAAAAAAAATTTCTGACAATCCAACACACTAGCCAATTACTTATACACTCATCTACCACGCTTTCACAAAACCGAATGTTGTAAAAAAGGGATTTATGAAGAATCATTCATGTACTCTCTTAGTTTCTAGTCACATTAGTATGTTTGCGATTTTTTTTTAATTTCAGGTTTACAACCAGGATTAAGGAAAGTGTATGACAGAGAAATTAAAAGAGTTTCCATATTTTGTCTCGCAGTGGAATTTAAACACGATTAGAAAAGTTAACAATCAATCAATCGAACTACACCCCTACTACACCTTTACAAAAAGTATTTCGTAAATATGGATTTTACATGACAGTGATGAACGCGCCTGGCTTTGTTTCAAGTCGTGTTAGAGCGCTTGCTCTATTTAAGGTTTACAACACGAAGTTACGAAAAAATAGTTTTATTTTCGTTGTGTGCGTGTTTCACTGTGTAAACATTAATTTTTGTCCTGTAGCGGAATCTGAACAAGAATCAACGAATCGGCACTACATGAGTGGTTCGCCACTCACCTACTGCTATTTGACATGAAGTAGTATTGTGAAGATAGGACTATATGAGCTTGAGATATCATCGGCATTGTTCGTGTCTCAAAATGGAAGCCACAATAATACGAAGAGCTTCTGTATTTTATATTTACGAAGCTCATTTCAGTTTATCGTCATTACGGAGTGCTTTTCCGNAATAATACGAAGAGCTTCTGTATTTTATATTTACGAAGCTCATTTCAGTTTATCGTCATTACGGAGTGCTTTTCCGTAAATTAAATCTA
The DNA here is from genome assembly GCA_002778355.1 of Clitarchus hookeri. Classification (NCBI taxonomy): domain Eukaryota; kingdom Metazoa; phylum Arthropoda; class Insecta; order Phasmatodea; family Phasmatidae; genus Clitarchus; species Clitarchus hookeri. The sequence goes on from NQII01005408.1 coordinate 61,072, forward strand.
CATTTCCGTAAAAGTTTCCGTAAATCTACAGAAATCTCTAAATGTATAATCGTCGGTCAGTTACGAATGAAATGGAGTAATCGTCACTCTTTCGATATTACAGTACGTTATGAGGGGGCTTGTAGTCCACATGTGCTGTCATGTAGGTTACTATTTTTGAGTACTACTCCACTGTATGAAAAATGCTACGGATGGTAACAGCAGTGTATTGATTTGTTAGCATAATGTTCCCTGTAATTAATTTCAGCACCTTAAATACGCAGGAGCAGGTACATGATGTTTCTCACTGCCTTGCCTAAAACCAATACACACGAAATTTACAAGCAAGGGTCGACTACTTCATTCTAAAATAGAAAATACACGTACTTTTTAAAACTTTAAAATGGGTTTACTAATGTAGCGAAGGGAAGTATGAATGACCAGAGAAAACTCGATGGCTATCAGCAAAGTTCGAAACGTTTTCCACGTGCGAAAAAGTCCCGATTCAAGTCCGCCGGGAATCGAACCAGGTTCGTCGTGGTGGGAGGCCTGCGAGCACTTGGCACGGTCATCAAGGATACTTGCATCTAAACTAAAACTTCAGAAGCAATCGTAAGTGCCCGAAATGGACGTTGTGGTAATCGTGATACCCCGAAATGGACGTTGTGGTAATCGTGATACCCCTAAACATGACTCTGGGTGTTTGGAACAGCAGTGTTACACTTAATCCGTGCCATAAATTGTATTAATTTCTATATGGCTACACTAAGAGGTTTTACAGGTTTTTAGTTAACTCATCCCACAGGATATTCGCGCACCTGTTCACGGTAAACTGAGCACTTTTGAAAGCCCTACTTAAGATATACATGTATTCACACGGTGTATTCTTCCGCCTTACATAAACTTAACCTTGCCATGATCCTGATCACTTTATTCATACGGCGGCCAAGAAAACTGTAAAAATATTAAAGAAATTAATATTTTACAAATGTTCTTATTCTTGTAGTTACACGCATTGAAAAAAAACAGAAAACAAACGAAATAATTTCAAGTATTTACAAATGTTTACCAAACACTTTTGATTTAACGTTAAAACATCGGANCAGAAAACAAACGAAATAATTTCAAGTATTTACAAATGTTTACCAAACACTTTTGATTTAACGTTAAAACATCGGACTACTATCCTTCCGCCGTTACCAACTTCACTGCGCGCATGCCAGTCATCGTACCCGTTAAAATATAGGCGCGATAGNCTACTATCCTTCCGCCGTTACCAACTTCACTGCGCGCATGCCAGTCATCGTACCCGTTAAAATATAGGCGCGATAGGGGTAGTGACATATTTCAAAGGCTGATTTCAAAAGTGCTCACTTTACCTTGAATAGTCTTTAATCCTAAAGCCACTGGGTCTTAAGGTGGCCGCCTGGTTGAAGGAATTTTGCGCGTTTGAGGCCTAAAAGCGTGGAAGAGCTAGGTGGCGACCGAGACATGCGTATCAACTCTCTCATCGCCTCTACGCGCAAAACACAACTGGCGTGCAGTCTTACCGTCGATAACGCGCCTCTATGAGAATTTCAGCGGAGACCCTACCATTTTATGACGTAATAATAATTAAAGGTTTGATGCACGTCCCTAGTCATTTTCTAATGTTTTGTACCGGGATGTCCATAACTAAAATTACCGCGAAAACACTCATTTGAGCCATTTTCACTATCACAAAAACACGCTTTAGAGAGAAATGGAGGAACTGAAAAACGTATACAGGCGCGTAACATTTCTTAAATGCTATTCGTAAGCAGACCTCATTCAGACACGTTGGATGATTTTTAAATAAAGCGTTTTCTGTTGAAGCTCTGCACACCGGGCCTACCTAGGCGGCCACGTTAACGTTAATGGCAGTGACGTATTTTAGGGCAACCGACGGTAAGGTTGGTGACTTTAGGACTACTGTCGGGCGCATGGGAATCCTTGATTGTGCCAGTGAGAGGAGCGTCCACGACACGTGCACATCACGTGTTGCCGAGAGCAAAGAGAGCAGTTCGCAAGCAAGATGTCGTGTTGTTGCAGAAAATGACCAGCTACTCGGGGATGCGCGGTTTCCCGCCAGACCCGCAGATGCTCCACCGGAGGTTGTCCCCAGTCTGCAGGGAGAGGTACATCGGCCAGGGCATCTGCGCCAACATCCTGCACACCGTCGCCGGATACGCCGCCAACATCAACAATGTGAGACGTCTTCCTCACTCGTCCTTAACCATTGAAGTAGGAGCAGGAGTGAAATGAATGAATGAAAATCCACACGTGGTTCCCGCCCGAGGTAGGATCGCGATGGAACAGAAGTGGAGAGATTTGGACGGCTCTTAACATCGAGGTCGTGAGAGCCGATGAGGGTGAAGCGAGGTGAGTGTGGAGCAGCGCCGGAATGCAAGGACGGGGGAAACTGGAGATCCCCGAGAAAACCCGCTGACCAGCGGCATCGTCCGGCACGATTTCCACATACGAAAATCCGAGAGTGACCCAGCCGGGAATCGAACCCGGTTCACCTTGGTGGGAGGCGAGTGGTCTAACCACTACACCACAGCCAGCCTTGGAAGAGAGGAGGCTGGTACTTATCGAAGCTGGCTGCCCTACCCGAGTGACAGCAGCGTGAGATATGAGATAGGAGTGAGGCAGTAGTAGTGGAATGAGCAGGGGGAAGGAAACGGGAGAGCCCCGAGAAATCTCCGGGATCGCGGCAATGTCCACCACAATCCTCACATGACACACCTGTCCGAAAAATTCCCGCCCGCCGGGACCTGGGATCGAATCGAGGACCCCACAAGTGAAAGGCCAGTCACTAAACAACTGAGCCAACCGCGGATCCAGCTACACTTTAACACGGTAACCTGAGTGAAACTATGGTTTTAAGCAACAAATTTCTGTACCATAGCTACAGACTGTAAAATCGCGAAAATCATTTGTGTCAGCATTTATTCTCCAAAATCCTGTCGAGACTNTGTACCATAGCTACAGACTGTAAAATCGCGAAAATCATTTGTGTCAGCATTTATTCTCCAAAATCCTGTCGAGACTTAATCCCTTTATAACTGGGCAACGCGTTTACTGTTTGCAGTGTCAGAATCATCATTAACGCATTAAAATATGAAATCTTTTAATACACAAACAATAAAAATAACGCAAAAACAAACCCTGAGNAATCATCATTAACGCATTAAAATATGAAATCTTTTAATACACAAACAATAAAAATAACGCAAAAACAAACCCTGAGACATGTCTTTGTACATCGAAAGCTTCTAATAAGTTAACTTTTTCCACAATGAAACATACCTAACCCGGTAACTACGGACCTTCAAAATTCTCGTTATGATTTGCACCATACGAGAAATCACAGTTCTGTACGTACTTCAGACGGCGTCGTTAGTTTATTGGCTACTGCCTAGATGTATGGCTGTTCCTTTCTGACAGGACAGCAAACGATTCGGTCAAATTAGAGTTGCCTAGCGCGTGTTAAATAAATATGGTTGATACACAGACGTAAAAAAAAGGGCGCATCTGCTTTAACTTTACTTGTTTCTCGCGAAAATATTCCACGACTAGCTGTATTTCGAACACTTTTGTTCAGGTACAATTTTTTGACTGGACGATTTTGATTGTTACTCATCGTAAGTGTCTGCTAGCGAATCACTGACGTTCACTGTCGGAGTTACTTAATTATGGCTGGCCTAGTCTGGTAAGAAATGTCTCNGTCTGCTAGCGAATCACTGACGTTCACTGTCGGAGTTACTTAATTATGGCTGGCCTAGTCTGGTAAGAAATGTCTCGTCACAAAAGACACGTGGTCAACAAACAAAGTAAAGTTGCAAGCGTGTTTGCAGGATATTGAAATCTAATCTGCGTNGTCACAAAAGACACGTGGTCAACAAACAAAGTAAAGTTGCAAGCGTGTTTGCAGGATATTGAAATCTAATCTGCGTGCAAATCTTTTCGCGGGAAACAGGTGCCCCCAACACACAAATTATCTGAATTGCCAATACAAGAACAGCAATCATATACTTATTGTTAACATGGACAGTAATCCCAACATAAATTTATATTGCAATCCTGTCTGTGATGTAATAGTAATCGAGTGCTTTGCTGTAGTAAGTGTATGTTCTGGATGCAGGTAATTCCTTTGAAAAGAACAACTTCAGAAATATTAGTATTTTTCCTCAACAAATAAGAATATAATAAACGAACAGAACAGAAGTCTCGTTGCTGCCCCCCTGAAACCAGATTACATAAATTCTTGTATTGTCAACAGTTTTGATTATTTATTTCGCTGAATAGATGCAAAATCACTGACAATACAGATGCGTAACAGCATCACTTATCGCCAGGTCCAGCCGCAAGTGCCAACTACACGACCTCACTTGCCAGCAATATGGCGGAACGTCATTCACCAATCAGCGCCTAGACTGACTGACGCCTAACAGCCCAACAACATGAAGTCTTTCGCGGCATGCAAGTGCCTATGGAGTAGAGATACTGGAAAATAGCGAATGTTTTTGAGACAACATATCAATACTCTAGCTGANCATGCAAGTGCCTATGGAGTAGAGATACTGGAAAATAGCGAATGTTTTTGAGACAACATATCAATACTCTAGCTGATTTATCCTTTCTGGATGACGAATTTTGTGATTCGGTTGACCCAATAGAAAGGAATAGTATCTTCAGACCAGCATTTATAACAGCCAATTATGAAATAAAACTATCGTACAAGTGTTAAGTACATTGAAACCTAGCAAAATGTCNCATGCAAGTGCCTATGGAGTAGAGATACTGGAAAATAGCGAATGTTTTTGAGACAACATATCAATACTCTAGCTGGTTTATCCTTTCTGGATGACGAATTTTGTGATTCCGTTGACCCAATAGAAAAGAATAGTATCTTCAGGCNATCTTCAGACCAGCATTTATAACAGCCAATTATGAAATAAAACTATCGTACAAGTGTTAAGTACATTGAAACCTAGCAAAATGTCAACATTTACCACGATAAGCCAACGTCTCGTCTCCCCTATGAGTTGCGACACGTAAATTGCGCGAGTTCACCTGCCAGTAGGTTTGACTCCACAGACTCATGTGTGCTCGAGCCTCGCGTCTTTGCTTAGTGGCAGCTACACGAGTGAATTACCAGTTACAAATCAGACCAGAGACTAGAGACTGGGTCCTCATCCCCTTACAGGTTTGTTGTTGGAGCCGAGTATTTCGGCGTTTAAGTATAAGTATAGTATATTCGAGGTTTCTTCACACTTTTTTTAATCACACCTTTGAAAAATCACCCATGTTTGACATGCTTCGTTCTTTTCTAAACATGCAATGTATCACAAGCGTGTTTTAATTTATTAACATATACGTATCTTATTTTTTGGTTAAATTGAACTTTCAGTTACATTTTATCTATAAAATATTATTTTTCGTCTATAACTAATATGAATAAAAACAATGAGAAAAGATGTGTTTTGGTAATGCCTAGTAAGAAATAGTTCTCATGCAAAATATTATTTAATTAAGTGCGCATGAATGCCATGTGTTGTCCCTTTGGTGTAATTTTCTAGACTCAATTACGCTTTGTTTGCATGAGGCGGACGAATATCTTGAAAGTAGAACTTAAGCAGGGCTTCAGAAAACAAATGTAAGTAATCGTGAATGGACCGTACCCGCCATTTTACGCACGCAAGCAGACTACAAGTTGCGTTAAGAGATTTGTAGGCTACTCGCATGTGTCCTCTACTCTAAGGCAGTCCTCTACTCTAAGGCAGTCGCAGGCACGTGGATCCCGTACTTCGTATAGCATGTACGTACAAAGTACTGAACTGGGGGTGTAGTCCTTACGTCGCCAACCGTTTCTGTGATACGGTAAAAGACAACCCTGCAGTTACAAAAATTTTAATGTCCTGCACGAAGGTATCACTAAATATATTGAGCAGTTTTCTTTAATCAATTTTTTTTTTTTTTTTTTTTTTTTTAACGGGAGTTCCGCTTTTAACGTTTGGAAGTCCAGGGTAGGCGGCAGTATTGACAGCTACGTCTACAGCGCAGAATGAGAATAAGCTGGACGAGTGACGGGATGCAAAGGGCCGGGGGAAATAGCAGCACCCGCCAGCCAACGGCAACGTCCACCAAGTTTACCACTCGTGAAAATACGGGTGGCGACCCGCCAGCCGGGGGCCGCAGTGGTGTAGTGGTTAGACTACTCGCCTCCCACCACCAAGGTTTTCCCCCCGCCTTTGTGTTCCACCGCTGCTATATACCTCGCTCCACCCTCGTCGCCCAAAGTCGGTGCGGACCCGCCAGCCACGCGGAGCCGCAGCCTGTAAATTGGTAAATTGCAGAACGCGACGCTAATGGCGCGGCAGCCCCCACTGATGGACGGCATCCCGCGCTGGGAGCGGTCATCGCGCATCACCCGTCCTCGTCGTCATCGTCGGGGGGTCACGCGCCACCCTCCTGGCAGGTCCGACTGCTCGCCCGATTAAACGCGTCGTCATGTCCGCAGGCCGGCCGCGCGGAAAATCGCGCACGACACGCGAAATGCCGGCCACGTAACTGAAGCGGCAGGCACATTTCAAACGACGTGAATAATGCGATTCTGTATAGGCCGCTCACGGTAAAGTGGGCACTTCTGAAAGCCCTACTCAGGATCTGCTTCCCTCCCCGAGTTTATATCTTTCCAACACCGTAAACCGGGGTAAGGTTAGTTCTACCCAGGTTAGGAACAAAACGAGTTTTCTTATGTAAGAGTTTGGCATACACAACATTTCCGCCGCCAGGTGCGTAGTGTTCCAAAGAGGTCACTTATAGTTAAAATTTTAAGCTACGTGAATAATACAGAATAAGAATTTACTTAGATACGAAGTTATTTTACATTTGATTCATGATTATTGCAATTGTTTTATTTTTTAACGTAGAAAAAATATGGTACACATGCGACACTAGCGCTTACATATTGGCGAAAAATTTTATTTGCAAAACTAAAGCCATTGAGCTTCCCAACCTGACTAGAATAAATCTTAACCGCGGCTACTTTGCTCCAATGAAAAATAACGTTTCAGAGCTCTCTAGCAACCACTGTCGGTTGCTCGTACCCTGACAACATAGATGGCACAGCATGGCCTAAAAATAAGTATATAGTATGTAAATGTTTGGTACCCATAAATAGTCTACATACACAATGCTAGAGGATTTACTTTGTTCCAGTAGATTTTTCTATAACGTTTGCATGGATTTACGAACTGAAACAAAGTAACCCACCCCCATAGGTTACTTTGCCCCACTTTACAAAGATTCATAAAAAAATTAATGTGTACTTAGTTTAATATCAGTTATATCTGTNTAGGTTACTTTGCCCCACTTTACAAAGATTCATAAAAAAATTAATGTGTACTTAGTTTAATATCAGTTATATCTGTGTGGTGCCGGGCCAATGGCTTATAGGTAACATTTAATGTATTACCTAGTTTTTTTCAATAATTCATTGAAAATTTACAATGCTTTCTTTCTAAATTTCGAAAATATTGGAGCAAAGTAGTTCCATTTTTTCAGGCATGCGCAAAACTGAAATTGCCATGAACACGTCACTTTTTTTTTCACGGGTTCGTCAAGTGTAACTGTGGAAAGTGGAGAGTGGAGAGATATTTGGGCGGCTCTTTAACATCGAGGTCTTGAGAGCCGATGGAGCAGTGCCGTAATGTAAGGAGGGGGGGGGGAGATGGCTGAGAAAAC
>NQII01005408.1:73415-103035 GCA_002778355.1 Clitarchus hookeri
GGCGGGCGAGCTGCCCAACCTGGCGCAGAGCTACCTGGTGCCGTCGCACGCCTTCAGCCACCTCAGCTTCCTGTGGGCCCTCGACGTGGACACGGTGCTGTACGAGCCTCTGCTTCGCCTCTTGGACCACCAGCTGCGACACTGATCTACCTCCCGCTCCTCCGCGGCGGGTAAGGCAGAGTTCACGACTGTAACCTTATGCAGGAGGCGACCGTCATGCACGTACCACTGATTGGGGAACTCGCGTCAATTAGCTGATAAGTCGCCACACGTTTTGTGCAAACACACATGCATTTGGCAGGGCAGGCATTTCGCAGATCAAAGGTTTGGCAAAAATTCCGGCTGTAAAAGTAACTGTTCGAGTGGAGAGATTTAGGCGGCTCTTGACATCGAGGTCTTGAGAGCCGATGAAGGTGAAGTGTGGTGAGAATAGAGCAGCGCCGGAATGAAAGGGCAGGGTAAACGTGAGATCCCCGAGAAAACCCGCCGACCAGCGGCACGATTCCCAAATGCGAAAATCCGGGAGCGACTCCACCGGGAATCGAACTCGGTCCGCCTAGATGGGACGCGAGTAATCTAACCACTCCACCACCACGGCCCCTAGTAACTGTTCCATCACAGTCGGGCATTTGGCAGGATAGTCACTTGGCAGGACAGGTACTTGCCCGGAGCAGCGTCCGACATAACAGACGGCGGGAAAAGTGATCTCAAATGACGTGTGTTTGAAATGACATCACTGACCGCTGCTTCACTGACGTGTGCTTGGTCGAACGTGCGTTTGACCAATCGGGGTTCGATAGAACAGATATTCTACAGAAAATTCCGCCAAAGGAATTCTTCGTCGGATTTCAGATATCTGTCTTCTGTATCAAGATTCATGCCCACATCCAGCCAATAAAATATAACGACAAATTTGCCCTTGTCATTTCTGTTGATTAACTTTACCAGCATTAATCTCATTTGTCAAAACTGATAGTCCTGTGGAGAACCTTGTTATTTACACGTAGTATAATTTTGCTAGAGAATTCTTTTTTTTTTTTTTCCTTAATGTTTTATTTTGTCTTTCGGCAGGATTCCAAAGTTTGCAAATGAGAACATTAATTATTATACTTGATTTACGTCACATTACTATCCACACAGTTACTAAAAGACTTAATGAGTTCTGTTGTATCCAAAATGGGTACCGACTTTGTAATGGCGTGAGTATATTGATTCTCTGTCATTGAAGCATTCCCGCATAGAGATTTAGCTACTATCGCTACGAACGACGCCAAAAAAAATTATTATTATTTTGTTACGAAAAGAAAATAAGTAGCAGCATTTAGCAACTTGTTCAGTCCCATGGCAATGACTAGCTTTGATAATCGCGGCCTTAAAATAAACACAGGCTGGTGTGAGTGACTATACAATATATGAGGATGTACAAACTTGTGTCAAAGGACATGGCTTCAGAACCAAATGTAAGGGCACCTAACTTTGGCTTGAAGATAACATAACACTAAATATGAAATCATTATGAGCGTAATATCTCGGTTACACGTGGATACNTAACTTTGGCTTGAAGATAACATAACACTAAATATGAAATCATTATGAGCGTAATATCTCGGTTACACGTGGATATACAGTAGGCCTACATACAATTTCGCGAAAGAACGTATCACTGTCGGAACACAATAATAAAAATATGTCAACAAACCCTAGAACATAGAAGTAAACTTATAAGCCTGTCCCTGTAGATACCAATTTACATTTTTCCGTCAGCAACAGTTCATCATCTGCAAGAAATTTTACGTATCTTGTGAATTTGTTCAGAAATATTGAATGTTAGTAAAATTAATGTTAGCAGTGTTAACTGTCTCCAACAGAAAAGCTGATAAACACAAATCAATTACTACTGCAGATCTGTATTTACTGTGAATTTGCAAAACACTATTTATTTTTTTAATTGTCAGTATTTTAGTTTTGCTGCATATTAACATGTGTCACGGCTCAGTCCGCAAGTGTACCGAAATACTTACGGCTGTAGCCAATATTATTAACAGTATTTATTCATAAGCATAGTGTATTGTCTCATACGAGAAATAGCTTCACTCACATGAGAAGTATTTTATTGAAGAGTATATGAAACGTTACTGCGATGGTTAAGTGTAACTGTGAAAACCACTCTAAAATACTGATGAGCAAAAATTCAATGTAATTTATGTCACGAAATACTTTGAAGTTATTTCTTTAGCGGTAAAATAGTACTATTTAGGGCCTCTGAAGAAAGGTTTTAAGAAGAACCTTTCTGAACGAGGAAAGACTCCAACATAAAATTTATATAACAGTACACTTTATAATTGCAGTTGCCAAAATTATCGAAATTTACCCCACTGTGCACATGCTAGCTACAAAAAATTATTTCATGTACCTTTTCAAAGAAGTTCTCGCTGTTGTACAGCGCAACTCATAAATCTGCCGAATTTGTGACATGTCCTTTGTGAAGGGCAATGGAACTGAATGGGTTCTAACGGGTTGTTTCAGAATTGTACACGAGCAGTTATCAGGAGAAGAGTTTCAACGTCTCGCCGGTTCGTCTCCAATGCCTGCTCAGAGGCGGCCTGAAGAACAACCACCATTCTACGGCTACAGCAGACGACAGTTCTCGAGTACGGCGAAGGGGAGACCTGTGGGACCCCGTTGCCTGCGCGTATCTTGAAATAGACAGGGAAGACACGCTCAACGAGCCGGATGTGGGGAGGTGAAACCACAAGTGGGCCTCGCCCTTCTGCACAAGGGGAGGAGCTTCCGAGACATCGGCCGAGTGCCACCCCGAACAGAAGAAACTTCATTGGAAAATACACCCTAGTCGGCTGCCCTGGGAGGTTCAAGTCTTCTAGTCCGGATCACGATATATGACTCCACCTGTACCCAGAGCGGAACATCTTCTGGGTGCAAGTCACCCAAAAAAAAATTATTAGTTTATAAACATATTAAAAAAATGTTTTGCACCACCTATTACTGGTTGCACATGAAGGATGTCCACTTGGACAGAACGCCCATTATAAAAAGACATCCGTAAATTATGGCATGGTATTCTGTACAGACTGTGTGTATTTTCATCTCATACTTTCTCTTGGGCCGTGGATAACCTAGTAACTCAGTAATTCCGGTGGTGTAAAACTTTTATTGAGGAGTGTATTTGTTCGTTCAACTTATAGACATCACATGTGTGTACTCTTTTCTAGCAAGAAATTTTTAGTTCGCACAGTTTTTTCATTAGGGCATGACCAAATCATATTTTTTGTGATTTAGGGACGCACAAATAAAATAAACTTAAACATTTTCAGAATATTCAACAGGGGTGATTGTAAGGACACGTCTTCATTCATTTCAAGGTATCGGTAGCAAATGTTAATTAAAAAAAACCGTAGACAGCTACAAAAAAAAATTATTTTTTTAAAACAATTGGTATAATTTTTACAGCGTGATTTTTAGAAATTTCTTCGAGTAACTAAAAGTATCTTATTTCAGTGTAATTTATCTAATTTAAGCGAGTTAGTTTTTATTATTTGTGCATCCCATAAATATTAAAATTGTAATTTTCACAAGCCATTATGCAAATATGCGAGGAAACGGTACTTTTAAGTAATGCCTGCAAGTTGAACAGTATTTCGCAGGAACGCTTTTGGAGATGAGCACTTTTTTTAGCTAATGAATCAGTGATTTCAATCATTGAAATGTAGCAGTAGATTAAATTAAGCTGCTTCATATTGAAAAAAAAAAAAATGGTTGCCTGTAAAGTCGGTTTTACGGGCGAAGATTTTACGTGACAACGTAGTGCTGCGCGCGCGGCAGACCGATCATAGTTGAGTGGGAGAGAGACGCAAGGCATTCGGCGGGCCTCTCTCTCGTTCGGTGACTCATCGTAACGTTACCGAGCGTTACACTTTTTCATAAGTGACTCCCAGCCGCAACCTAATTTAAGACGTTGTCACGTCAAAAAAAAAAAAGCGCGGCAAGAACATGAGAGAGTACGAGAGTTACACAGTAACGAATATCCCAGTTTTTTCTGCCCATAGATCTTTCGGAACCGCATGGCTTGGACACGTCATTACCGCTAATATATTAAAAATGTGTGTTTCGGAATTTTAGTACACTTCCCCTCTGGCCGAGTTTTAATGCACCACGGACAACTTACGCTTAAGTAGAACTATTTTTAAACAAAAACAGGTGTTTTTGGACAAAAGACGCCCAGAAACATCCAGTACACTTTTTTTTTTACGTGGTTTTGACAGTTTTGCTGGCAATTCGTGGATCATGTTTAATACGCGTCCAAAAGACGAAATCAGTCTGTATAATAGGTAACTTATGGGCGAATCAGTTGAATACGTTATGATTCAGTAGCCACGGCTGTGAAATTCTCTAAAAAAAAAAAAAAAAAGCTAAAAATTTTGCAAATATCGAAGTTGCAGATGTGGATGCGTAAATAAAACTAACTGCCAAAAATAATGGACATACAATAAAACNACAGCAGATGACACGAGAAGTCTGTAAGTAACTAACCTCAACATACATCGGTGTAAGGTCCCTTGGTAGCTAAGATAACGTGGAGATGACGTTCACAACTCTTGCAATGTTCTGTGAACCATGTCTGCTGGAGTACCACGGTCGAGTTCCTGATATAAGTAATCAGGTCCTTAAATCCGTTAGCTTTCGTTCGGGACACACTGATCTTGACATAGGCCCACAGAAAAAATACAGGAATGTGATGCCAGTCTCTGCCAATCCATCTTCCTGAAAATGTACTCTTTTTGTGCAAGTGTACCTGTGGAGGCCAATGAGGTGGAGCCTCATCTTGCTGCAAAATGTATAGCTGTAAATGCTTAAATGTGTTTGAATATGGCACTACGAATAGTCCCAACATGCCCAGGACGGTTATCATTTTGATCGTAAGCTCTTGTAAAAATACATGTCAAAGTTTAACTGTTGAATTGATTCACTTTCTTGCAAATGATCTAAACCTCTTACGCAGCACTTTGTGTGCACTACAACGTGGAGAGTAACAATTACGACAAAGTTCGCATTGTTGATTTTTCAAGGACACGTAAAGAAATGCACTGTTTCTTCCCACGCACTCAATGCTTTCATTCCGTCTACAATTTCTCATGCTATCATTGATGATGCCAGTTTCTAATATAACGCCATTGCAACACTCTACGAAATTATTCGCAAATTTACTATATGAGTGTATACGTAGAGTGAGATAGCGCGAATTGTAAAGTTAGTTTCCATACGTTCATGCTGGCGTTCCTAAATTTCCTCAGGAAACAGTCAAATGCGTTGGAAACTTCCCAACTTAGTGTAGAAGCGATGCTAAACATTCCATATTTATAGCCAGATGTGGGGTATTATCATTGAGTAAAGATTTACCTAGGGTTGACTTCCCCAGGTTAAAGTTTTTGAGTACTCCTGCGGGTAATAAATAGCCTGTAGTTCTTGGTATGAACACCACGTAGCGCTAGTCCATTTTCGTGGCGGCAGCGTTGTCACTGTGACATCTACCCTCTTTTTCACTCATACTCCATTTTTGTCGTTCCGAGACCAAACTCCACAACAGTAGAACGTGTTCTGAATGTCTACTATACCCACAAAGCTGGGACAGACAATATGGCGGACACCCGAGTAACTGCCTCAAGCCGTATATGTAGGTTTACGAAAAGATTACGGGCTCTGTAAAACGTATGTACGTACAAAATGAAACTTAATGAACGCGTAAGTAACGGTAAACGTTGCAAATTACTCACACGGTCATAATACCGGTGGAGAGGTATATCGTCTTCTGCGTCGTGTGCTTCCCGCTACCGTTCAGTCGAGAACGCTAGCACTCCTCTGCATCAGCCCAAGAACTAACAAAACAAAATGATCAGACATTTCTTCCTATCCCATGGCCACTCCAGTGTATTTCTTTACTCAATGGCATCTCCATACGATATTTGGGTCAAAAACTTCCAATTCAGTTTAGGAACTGTACCATAAATGTTTTTGAGTGTGAGGGTTCTTATTGCATTCTCTCTCTCTCTCTCTCGGTGGTTGCTAACTGAACTTTCTACGGTAATTAAGTTGAGACTGGGTGACTGGTTTTTATCTCAAAAACCATCCTACACAACGTTTCACAAACAACTGACTGAGAAGCGCAAAGATGGCCGCTTATGGAACATGTTAGAGAAACGCAAAGATGGCCGCGAACATGTTAGCGACGAAAAAATCTCCCCGATCTTTACTGCAATGTGCTGCGATGCCGTATATGTCTAGATCAACTTTTTTTCGCACTACGCTTTTTCGAATCCCTGGAAGAACTTTATGGACATATTGTCCCCAACTGTTCAATAAGTAATTTTCACTCACTTAAGTAATTAGCGAGATTTCATTGATTCCAGTGGAGCAGTCTTCAGTGCCTTATACAAAGCTGCGCCCACCTAAGTGGAGTTTTCGGCACATTTGAGGTACAAAAGCGATAGAATAAGTAGGACAGTAGCACTTGCANTATGTACATACAAAATGAAACTTAATGAACGCGCAAGTAACGGTAAACGTTGCAAATTACTCACACGGTCATAATACCGGTGGAGAGGTATATCGACTTCTGCGTCGTGTGCTTCCCGCTACCGTTCAGTCGAGAACACTAGCACTCCTCTGCATCAGCCCAAGAACTAACAAAACAAAATGGTCAGACATGTCTTCCTATCCCATGGCCACTCCAGTGTATTTCTTTACTCAATGGCATTATTTTTTTGAGTGTGCAAGTTCTTATTGCACTGTCTCTCGGTGGTTGCTAACTGAACTTTCTACGGCAATTAAGTTGAGACTGGGTGACTGGTTTTATCTCAAAAACCATCCTACACAACGTTTCACAAATAACTGACTGAGAAACGCAAAGATGGCCGCGAACATGTGAACCACGAAAAAATCTCCCCGAGCTTTGCTGCAATGTGCTGCGATACCGTATATGTCTAGATCAACTTGTTTTCGCACTACGCTTTTTCGAATCCCTAAAAGAACTTTATGGACATATTGTCACCAACTGTTCAATAAGTGATTTTCACTCACTTAAGTAATTAACGAGATTTCATTGATTCCAGTGGAGCAGTCTTCAGTGCCTTATACAAAACTGCGCCCACCTAAGTGGAGTTTTCGGCACATTTGAGGTACAAAAGCGATAGACTAAGTAGGACAGTAGCACTTGCATTAAGTACACAATCACCTCAACGTGCAACGAATGGAAATTACGTTCACTCTTCTCGTCATGTTGTAACTAAAGGTCATGCAGAACAGCGTTGCTACGAATGTTANCATTAAGTACACAATCACCTCAACGTGCGACGAATGGAAATTACGTTCACTCTTCTCGTCATGTTGTAACTAAAGGTCATGCAGAACAGCGTTGCTACGAATGTTAATATTTGACGAAACGTGTTGAAACTATACTACAGACTGGTGTGAAGTAAAGAGTTCTTTTACTTACGAAAACTATGTCCATTTATTTCGCACATGTAAACTAGTGCCTCGAATGTAAGAATATAGGCAGCTAATGAACGAGTTTTGTCCCGAGGAATAAATCTTAAATTCTGAATAAAGTATTAACCATTTACATTGCTGTCCGTGTCTTAAATACACTAGCATCCCCGTTTTGATCTCCTGCGGACCCAAGTCGGAATTTTCTCGTGTGAAAAAAAGTGGACCAATTCCGGCATACTTACGTTTTCCCCGACAGTACAATGCACTTCATTCACTTCAGTGATAACATGCACTTCTTTCGCTTCAGTGATGACATGCACTTCTTTCACTTCAGTGATGACATGCACACATTCCATTACTAGGTGGATGTTCCGTAACTTACAGTGCAGCACCATGTTGCATTTATTTATTTTAGTGTGATAAGAATATTTATTATTATTATTTGTGTTAGTTATTTTTAGTTTCGTAGTGCCTACAAGCTTGCCAAAGAGCACATACACAGACATATACCGAATACAGATAGCTTGTTTTGCCATTATTGATGTACAAACAATATAAAGGCAGATCAAGGGGACTGTGGCACCACGTTTCCTGTAATGCAAATAAGCTTATAACATCTGTGTGGTCACTGACGCAAGCAGACTGACAATGAAATAATGAATTTAACAATATATTGTTAGGTTCATATCGCTATGTTTTTTTGTTGGTTAGGGCGATGTGATATATAATTGGTAGGACAGAGGCTTAACTGACAATGTATCTCATTTCGACATAAAGTAGCAAACCCCGTTTCATAAAAATGATCAAGTTAAAGGACGAGAAAAATATAAATTAAAGAGAAAATTAATAACACTTGTGTTTAATTTCATTTGTAATATTTATGAACACGGTTATCTCATGTAGAAGAAAATTGTGAAATAAATTTTAGAACGTATCACTTGCTTTTATTTTTTCGTGGTGATCATATTTTTTGTATGTTTGTTCATTGCATGAGTAAATAAATACATATTATTTCTGTCAGTATTTAATGTTTGTTAAAATTATTGTACACAATGAAAACCAGCGAAAACACAGTATTAATAAATAAATTTTATGACAACACCAAGAATGTTTTTTTTCCCCTCTGATCTTGATGTTTGAACAATATATGAGCTATTTAGAACGTATGACTAATTAAATTGAGCAAAACATGCATATTTTGAAACTGGATTCATTGGAGTCTGATTACTCGTTGAGCATAGTACCGGCCATTAGTTTCCATCACGTGAAAAGTGTCCGTGATCGAGGATGCCGTGACTGAGCGGGTTTTTTTTTGTAGTGACATCCGAGTCGAAACACGTGATTATTTATCGCGAGCACTTATAGATGATTCGTCTCTAATAACCTCGCTTGTTGACGAGACGTTAAGTAGCCTCCATAGCTAAAAAAAATTTTAACGGTTCAAGGTCACGTACGGCCGTAAGGAAGCATACCGACGACGCGACGATGGAAAATAGCATAAACAAGCTTGGCGTGTGTCCTTTTTCGTAAGGATTTTAAACGGTGGCTTAATTTTGTTAATACAGCAACATGTTCAGAATATATTCAGCATTTTTGATATAGTTTAAAACTTGGTTTTACAGAAGAAAAAAATATCGTAAACAGTGGGCTACTTACAGCGATATTTGCTGAGACTGACATTTACATTTCAATAACAAAATTTATAATCTGGTAACATTATATCGACTATCGTTTCTGTCCTGAAAACAATATATTTACATTGAAATATTCCCTAGTTTTTTTCAAATTAAAATAGACATCTGTTTACAGAGAGAGCCGTATAACTAGGAAAGCCCTACCGTGTTGAGACAATAGCAACACTAGTCAAGCAATACTGACTGACCAGCACCCATAGAAGCCCCTTCGTCCCCGACACATATACCTCTTTGTACTTACCTCTTCGGTCCAGCTGTCTTCGAACGTTGAGCAAATTGTTATAGACTATGAACGGTTACTTGCAACTTTTCGGAAACCCTGCTAAAATTCTAGTTCCCGAATATTCCTTCGCCTAGTGCAAACGAAGCATAACTAAGTCTATAAAATTACACCAAAGGGACTACGCACCGCAATCGTGCGTTCTCGACGTATTATTATTTTGCATAACAACTATTTCTTCCTAGACATTACCAACACACCCATTTTATCTCTTTTTTCATTCATATTAGTTGTAAATAAAATATTGTAATTTATAAATAGAATATAAGCAAAAGTTCAAGTTAACCAAAAATAAGGTACTTTTACGTTGAAAAAGTGATGCACGCATATTTAGGAAACAATTCATCACGTCATACATGGGGTGATTTTTCAAAGGTTTGATTTAAAAAACCGTGAATAGACTATAATGTTATTTCCTACAGTCGTTTGTAAATCAAAAACGAGAAATTTATATCGGCTGTTCACGGTTAATTGAGCACTTTTTAAAGCACTGCTTAGGATCTATTTTTCACTCTCATTTTGTATCCTGCCGACATATGAAAATTAGCATTGCCTTGGTCTTGATCACTTTATTCACTAATCGCTTAAGTGTAACCNTGTATCCTGCCGACATATGAAAATTAGCATTGCCTTGGTCTTGATCACTTTATTCACTAATCGCTTAAGTGTAACAGTGGAATTGAGTATGTATAAAGAAACAAACTTCGAGAATACCAGATCCGTTGTGTGCAGTCATTCCCTGAAGAGCAAAGCGGTACATAAAATTAAGGAGGATGAAGGATTCTTCTGCAGTCGTAACTTGCTTTACGAAAACAGTATCCTCCTTCATAACATCACAATCGAAAGAACCAATATTCCGGAAAACAGATCTTGAAATATGTCTTCTCTTATAATAACGTGCTCGCCTCATGGATCTGTGAATGTTAATTGGGATTCACAACAAATTAAAAACGCACTGCTCCAGAACAAGGCTGGCGTACTATGGCCCGAACAGCATTTATCAAAGTGTACTGCATCATACTAAGCTTAAATTTAAATGTAATTTTAGTTGAGTGAATGCGTGCACGAATCCTATCCCACTAATATTATAAATGCGAAAGTCTGTATGTGTGTATGTTTGTAACCGCTCAGCTCCATAAGGATGCTTTTTATACGGGTCCTGTAGAATAACAACGAAACTTAATTCTGCAACGGCTGGGAACGTGACTGAAATATTTTTTTCCTCCAGTGTCAGAGTTTAACAGGCCGCCCAAGGACCTCTGAAATGGTTTAACGACTGCTATCAATCGATAACAACCGGGACCGAATATTTAACGTGNTGGTGTCAGAGTTTAACAGGCCACACAAGGACCTCTGAAATGGCTTAACGACTGCTATCAATCGATAACAACCGGGACCGAATATTTAACGTGCCCTCCGAAGCCCGGAATCGCTTAGATGTTATGCCACTAAACGGTCACCCATCCAAATGTGTGCCGCTGGGAACGTTGCTTAACTTAGGTGATTGATTAAGATCCCTCAGCCAAGCGCAAAAAGTAGTACCTAGGTGCACTTATTTCTAAAGCTACAACTTGATGAAACTCGCGTTTTTATTTTCATACATCGACGCTAGAAAGTGGAAATGTGGTAACTACGCGATAGTTGCACAGATACACTCCAAAAACAATACCCTACTTCTTGGCTATCGGGTAAAAAATATTTCCTTCCTTTTGGGTTGCCGTAATCAGTTAAAAACCTACGCCAACATAGTATAGTTTTATATTTCTGTTTTCACATAACGCAATTGTCTTTTCCCAATTTATTTATTAGTGTATCACTGTAAAACTCTATTGTACCCGGGCGAAGCCGGGCCGGTTCGCTAGTGGTATGATAAACCACGAACGGATAGGTTCCGGAGCTCCATAAGAAAAAGTCTTTGACGAGGAAGTGAGTTTCCCGGTCTAACATAAGAGCCTCGGGAAGGTTTATGCCCTTGAGGGATCTCCCTAGTTGTAATATTGGTCTCACTGTAAGCAGTTGTGCCAATAATTTAAAATATACAAACTATGGAATACTTTAGTGTGAATCTTTTTTTCAGGACAGAAATGAAAGTCGATATTTTCTTGCAAATTTTTCGTCGGTTACTAAAACATAAATGTGGTGGTCGAAAAATATCAAATTGAGCAAAAAATCGTTGCAAGTAGCCGCTCTGTTTCTGATATGTATTATTTTGTAAAACAGTGTTTTAAAACTATCGCCACAATATTGTAACTTTTCTGAACAGATCGCTGTATTAAAATCCTTTATTCACAGCTTTAAATTCCAAACAAACAGAACTCACGCAAAGCTTATTTATATTTAGCCCATGCTGTTTCCTATCGCCGTCGCAATGCTTCCTTCTGAGAAGTGAGGAGATATGCAATAAAACAAGTCAACTCCTTCAGTTTGGGTTTATTTGCATTTCTTCGTCACCAAACTTCATGACATTGAATTAAAACTCAAAGCTTTTTAAGGCATTCAGTATTTTTTTTCTTCAACTTTTCGAATGTTTGTATAGTTTGACTTATACTTTTTTAACACGTAGAACCCTTGAAAAGTGGAGGGCGAAAACTATCTTATGTGGACATTGTGGAAAGCAGTTATATTATATCAACGAAATTGTGTTTATAAAATATACTTATACTGAGTAAACGTATTTAAATGTATAAAAACATGACGCCACTTGTTTCTGTGTAATAATATGTGCCATACATACTGAATACTGTTGGTATTTGATACTATAAAATGNTTCTGTGTAATAATATGTGCCATACATACTGAATACTGTTGGTATTTGATACTATAAAATGAAACAGAAGGATACAAATGAAAGAACAATTGTCTTGCTACAACTCAAAACTTTTGCCGTTTTCCAGGTAATCGCAAATTTTGTGCTAGCGATGATGGTATCTGTTGTGATGAAGACACATTTGCAACGAAAATTATCACCATAAACGAATCGCGCTATAGTCAGTTCACGACTGGAAGAAACTTTTGAAAATCAACCTTTGAAAAAACACCCTAGCCGTTAGCGACATGCATATAACATTACAAACAGCGGCGAGCGCGGATACAGTTATGCCGTTAGGTTGCCAGCACAAAGAGAGGAAATAGTTCCAAAGTTTTAACGTAATTGTTTATTTATCGCTTACAAATAGGTGTCTAAAAGAATTGTATCTTATTATGCAAATTATTAATGACGTGATGCTAACATATTTAGATTTCAACGTTTCTTGCATAGCCACAGGATTACGCTCAAGGTTAAAGTAAGGCGGCCGTTTGTTTACTAACCTTCGTAGTCCTTGTGTTGTTGACACACGTGCCAGAGAATTTGTGCGATTATCTCGTTTAACCTATAATAATTCATTTATCTGCGTTGTTTTACTAATATCAGCTCTTTGTTATTTGGTTTTTAATAACGTATGATTTTAATTTGTGCTCACTTTAAGTTCTAATTTCTTTTGTTTTTGTGTGTTTCGCGCACGTGTCTTTCCTTTGCCACTTTATTCTAACGTTGCAGTGTTTGCACATAAGAATTGTTTTCACATTGTCGAAGACGTAGAATCCTTCACTCGCAAACTCTGCCGTCCTGTCGAAAACCGTCACAACCATTTTTAAATAACGTTTTACAATTGCGCAAAACATCCGACTCAACCACCACGCCATTTTAACGTCTGTAGCAATTCCGATCAATACTGATGATCTTGCCTTCGATGTACGGGAATTTATCGATAGTCACTAACAATCGATTGTAAATAGACAACTACTATCGATTCATCAAAATACTCGCATTTTGGGTTTATAGAATGAAATGTTTTTTCGCTGGCATCGCATATTCTTTTGTGTGAAATTCTCAAGATTAAAAACTTTACGCTTGTGGAATATCCATTAATAATATATACATTACATGACTTTTATAATGGGTAAGTGTATGTACGAACACATGTACACGCACAGTGGAACGTAAACATTGCATGTAAACATTGCCATGTGACCTGTCACATGACAAATGTTTGTTAACTTTTGGCGGAAGGATACGAAATGGGCTTGAAAGTAAATCTTTAGCAGGGCTTCAAGAAAGTCTCTTCCAGTCGTGAACCGACTATAGTACAGCGTAGGTTGCCGCACAGTATCGTCATAGCCCGACATGTGTCCCATTTGCGTTTAATGCGGTTTGCTTGCGCAGATGTGTCACAAGGAAGCATACATGTCACTCAATCATTCAAGCTGTAAGACTGAGAATATGGCCTTAGTAGCTGTGTGAGACACAGAGCCAAGTTCAGTGAACACGTAGTATGCCCCGAAAGTATATTCGACAAGGCTTCACCCAGCTGTATGTGTTTGAGAGGTTTCCTCGGAATACTGCCTAGAACTATGCCCCTCCCTCCCGAGATAAACCCCATTAAGAAGTGGTGCGTTAAGGGAATCAACCTAGTGCATGGTGACTGAGATGAGGGTTGATTCATTGATGAAAATAGTATTGCCTCTGGATTACAGGCATAGAAACTGAGGACGGGAGAGCGGCACTGTGCTCCCCGCCTCTGTGTGGCCGGGTGGAGAAACGGACTGTGAGGTCATTAGTCCACCGAACCTGTGCCAGTAGGTTTATGTGTGGCCATAATCCTCTCGGAGGTTCCTCACAGACAGGTAAGAGCGAGCCCAGAACAGTGCTGGCCTTGGGCCGTGACCCGTGGCCTAGGAGGTTGAGTCCTCCCCGAACTAGTAGTGTGGACAGAGTGGACTATATATGTGTTATTTGAACTGTATTGTCTAGAACTGTTGAATTGTATTGTCTGGTGCGAATTTGTGCAGGACTTACAGTGACGTAAGTGTGCAATGACATCTAAAATAAGACCTTTTAAATGATGTAAACTGTCTATGAAAGATGCTTTACTGTCGAATGTCAAACCAAAACCCTTAAAGGAAAGACTTAGGGAACTCAGGGGGTTATTCAGCCAAGGAAATATTCCGAAGTCAGTGGCTACGGCGGCGGTAAACCGAATGATGGACCAAGATTTCTATTGGGAGCAATTTGAGATGTCCACTAAAAAGTCTAAATGTCACCAGAAAATCTGGTACGCAATACGTGACATAGAAAGGAGTGTGGTCAACTCCTGGATGGCAGAAATATACGCTGAGAAGGAGGGCATCCAAGGATCAGAAGGCAGAAAAGATGACCATGAATATATGGACATTATAACAGTAGTATGCCCAAGAGAACAAGAAAAGTCTGGCTCAGAAAGTTAAGACGAAGAAGTAGAGACACAAGTTGACCTATGTATAGCAAAGAGGAAAGCAGAATAGTTTGAAAGAGTAGGACAAAAAAAAATCTTAAGGCCTTCCGTAGAAAAAAAAATACAGTTCGTTTGGTAGTGTACACCCTCCTGAAAATTTTGAGAAAATGCACAGGACTGGTAAAGACTCCGAGGTGCCCAGGTCAAGGAAGCTGCTGCAGTTTATTCAGCCTGAAAATGAGAGTGGAAATGGCTTATTGGACACAGGTAACTTTGTCCAGAATACTGAAACAAGTGTCAATCAGACATATAATGAAGCAAAGGAATTGGTGTCCACTATGGTGGAATGGCTTCTAAGTAAAAACTCTTAAAATTAACAGTACTCAGGAAAATTGGTTGGTACCAAAGGTCAGCCAATTACATAGCCTGCTGGACAAAGTACTGATTGAAAATGCCAAATTAATTGGCAAAGTACAACAAATGGAAACCCATGGTGAGGGTACCTCCAGATAAAAAGAGGGACAAACTGTGGAAAGAGGAATACAAGGCATTAAGAGCTATGCCCAAACTGTAAAGGGTGAAGAAATAAAAACACAGCCCTCAAGGAAAGTGGTTCTAGTACACCCTGGCAAAGAAGTCACTACCACCATAGAAACCAAGGACAAGATCAAGAAGAATCTTGATCCTAAGACTCAAGGATTGCAAATCCGCAACATGCGAGGTATCAAGAATGGTGGAGTGCTCATTGAAACTGGCAATGAGGAAACTCTAGAAAAACTCGAAAACCAGAATGTAATTAAAGAGTTGGGCCTCAATTTAGAGGCACCAAGGTAAAGAGGCCCCAAGATAGCGGTGTACGATGAGCCTCGATCAGAGTACACATCCAATCTTGTGGAAATAAACTACAGACAAAATGTCCAGACCAGAGATGGAATGTCTGTGGAAAAATTTAAGAGAAATGGGGTGGTCAGTGATTTGACTGATCGAAGGGACACTGACCGAGTCAATGTTGTGTTGGAATGTGACCCAGAAACAAGGAATACCATCATGGCAAACGAGACGCTTTATATCGGCTATGAAAGCTGTCGAGTCAGGGACTATATTTCTGAGTCCCGTTGCTATAAGTGTCACCAATGGGGACGCATAGCAAAGAAATGTAAAGAGACGGAGTCCACATGCTCAAAGTGCGCTAAAAAGGGCCTTGAGAATAAAAACGGTCTAAAAAAGTCAAACAGTTACTTTATAGAGACATGTGCAAACTGTCTAAAGAAAGGTGTTGCACATGAGCACAAGGTGGACTCCAGAGACTGTCCGGCATATCAGAAGGGTCTGTCGGTGGAACTCACCAGGATCGATTATGGACAGTAATATCATAAGATGTGGGCAATTAAATATGCACAGGTTGGCAACAGTGGCTGCTAAGCTGAAGAGGATTGTGGTGGGGCAGAAGCTGGATATAGTCTTGTTTCAGGAACCATGTGTGCCTTTTGACGAGGTAACACCAAAGGGGTCAAACCTCAGGCTGGAATTTTGAGGACCAACAAGTACATGGATATGGTGGTGATGGGCAGTATCTTTAAAACACATAACATTTGTGTGCAAGCAATCAAGGGAACAACTGAATGCTGGATTATGACCTCATACTTTCAGTTTGGTGATGAGACACAAACCCATCTGGATAGATGGGACATGGTGATCAATGTTTTAAGGGGAAAACCTTTGGTAATTAGTGCAGATGTTAATGGGAAGTCCAAGCTCTGGAATCCGCCAAACACAGACGAATAAGATGAGACAATCAAAGAGTTCATTTAAGAAATGATTTGGATATTGCAAATGTGAAAGGTGAACTGTCAACTTTTGTCTCGCAGTACTGAAATGTACATTGACATTACTGTGGTAAATGGGAAAGCCAAATACAATATTAGCAATTGCATCTGATCATAGATTTATAGTCTACGAAATTGGGCATGGAAGAAGAAATATTGATTATGTGCCAGAGATAGGAAGATACATACGATATGTACACCGAAACAACATTGGGAACAATACGACACGATCCTGTTGGGTAAGCTGAGAAGATGTCCTGAATTGCAGTTGGATGAAGTAGATGTAGAAGAAAGAGTAGCTGCTCGAATCATCACTGAGATCTGTGANTATAGGAAGATACATACGATATGTACACCGAAACAACATTGGGAACAATACGACAAGATCCTGTTGGGTAAGCTGAGAAGATGTCCTGAATTGCAGTTGGATGAAGTAGATGTAGAAGAAAGAGTAGCTGATCGAATCATCACTGAGATCTGTGAGGAAAATCTCTTGAAANAATCACTCGAATCATCACTGAGATCTGTGAGGAAAATCTCTGGAAAACAAGTCAAGGGCTTCCGAAATTATCGCGGTGGAAAATGGAATTGGAGAACGAGAGGATGCAAGTGAGAAGAGACAGGAGAAGACTTCGCTGACTTAGAGGTGAGGAGAGAGAACTATTCGCTCAAGAGTATAAGCGAAAGAAGCAGGCTTACTTCAACAGGGTTAAGNCTCGAATCATCACTGAGATCTGTGAGGAAAATCTCTTGAAAACAAGTCAAGGG
Source organism: Clitarchus hookeri (assembly GCA_002778355.1). Classification (NCBI taxonomy): domain Eukaryota; kingdom Metazoa; phylum Arthropoda; class Insecta; order Phasmatodea; family Phasmatidae; genus Clitarchus; species Clitarchus hookeri. Next base: position 90,736 of record NQII01005408.1, read on the forward strand.
CTTCCGAAATTATCGCGGTGGAAAATGGAATTGGAGAACGAGAGGATGCAAGTGAGAAGAGACAGGAGAAGACTTCGCTGACTTAGGGGTGAGGAGAGAGAACTATTCGCTCAAGAGTATAAGCGAAAGAAGCAGGCTTACTTCAACAGGGTTAAGTTAAAAAAAAAGGTACAGTAATGGGCGGATTACGTTTCACAAGTGGGTATTCGAGGATCCTTGAAGTGTGGTCTACAAGATTGCAGCTGGCTAAATGAAGAAGGCAATACCTCCACCAAGCATAAGGGTAAATAGTGATAATTGCACTGACCTCCAGAGGTTTATAGAAGTTCTGATCCGTGCACTCCTGACTCCCACAGGAAAATGAGGGAGAGGAGAACATCAGAAAGAGACAGAAAATATGTAAAATTCGTGAAGGAAGCTGATGCACCAGTTTTTTATATGGAACAACTAACATCAGTGGTGTACCAACTAAAGAATGGAAAAGCCTCAGACTATGATGGTTTGGGGGCAGAAATAATAAAAGGAAGCTTCTGATGAATAAAACAGGAATTGCTAAAGATCTACAATGATTCTCTCAACTCTAGCATGTTTTAGATCCCATGGAAGAAGGGAAGTCTGCGGATCCTGCGAAATCAAGGCAAGAAGGATCCTGAAGTTCCAAAATCCTTCCAACCTCTAACATTGCTTCTGGTAATTGGCAAAGTCTATGAGAAGCTAATAAACAGGAGTCGCACAATGGCTTTGGAAGCAGAAGGAACCCTCAACGACAAACAATATGGTTACGCAAAGGAATGGGTACAGACTTTGCTCTGCATGATGTAATGAAATATGTGAAGCACAGTCAGGCAAAGTATATATTTGGGGTGTTCCTGGACATAGCAGGAGCTTTTGACAATGCTTGGTGGCCTGAAGTAGTGTACTAGCTGAAGAGGAAGAAATGACCAGCGAACATATACAGACTAATTTTGGACTNGTGACCAGGGAACATATACAGACTAATTTTGGACTTCTTCGCAGACAGAGAGAGCACATACTCTACCCAGAATGTGCAAGTGAAGAAAAGGCCCACAAAGGGATGTCCCCAGGGGTCGGTCCTTGGTCCGATCTTATGGAATGTCCTCTTTGACGGATTCTTGGAGTTGGGTCTTTCGCCGGGGTGTGTGGTCTTCGGATATGCAGATAATGGCCTCATCCTCATACCAGTAAATGCAAGGTGGTAGCTTGAAGAGAAGGCAGAAGTTATAATGGAGAATATTTGGACATGGTCCAAACAAGTGAAGCTGGAGTTCTGCATGTATAAGATGAAGACCATGGTGCTCATAGGGAAACTGCAGAGGCCGGCGACTGTACGCTTTGGTGGAGACTCGGTAGAGTATGTGTACGAGATGAAATATCTGGGAGTCATTATGGTTGAAACTATGAACTTCCTTAAGCACATAGAATATGTTGCCATAAAGGCTATGGTGGTCTTTCAGAGAATAAGGAGCATTGGTAACACAAGCTGGAGCATAAATTTTAGAACACTTAGAGTTATATGTAAGGCAGTGTTCGAAGCCAATATATTACACGGGGCCATTATATGGCATAATAGAGTTGAGCTTGTGATACATAAAAGGAAGTTCATTAGTGCTCAAAGGGCAGCCCTGCTGACCATCACTAAGGCATATAGGACAGTGTCCAATGAGTCACTTCCTGTCTTGGCTGGAGTGTTGCCAGTGGACTGGTTAGATACAGGGGCATTGTGGCGGAGAGATCACGTACTGGCAGACTATCGAAGATAGAAAAACAAGAGGTAATGGACGAAGTTCTCCAGAAGTGGCAAAAATAATGGCAAACATCTGAGAAAGGGAGAGTCACTTACGAGCTGTTACCGAATGTGGAAAACAGACTTGAAATTGAATACATCACTCTGAACCATTACAGTGTAATAATATACACTGGCCACGGAAACTTCAAGGCCAAACTTCATAGTATATGTTTGGTGCAGTCAGTGCTGTGGGATGTGTGTGGATGACACAATGCAACATGTCATCACAGAGTGCTTGAAAACGGAAGACATAAGGCAAAGGCTGTAAGAGATCACAGAAATAAAGGGCACTTACTTGGATTTGGCAAATATAATAAAAAATAAAGCTCTTCACAAGATATGGAATGCGTTCGCCATCAAATTTGGAAAAAGGCTGGAAGAATAAAAGTGGCGAGAAGAGCTTTCCGAGGACCCATGAAGGGGTATTCGGGTAAAGGCTTCAATATAAGATGTCGCAATATCCTTGATGAGCGAGGACAGGTTTTACCTAGACAACTGGTAGAATATCGACTATGGCACTAAGAATAGTGAATGGCCCGAAAGGCAGAAGAGGAAAAAGTGCCGAGCATTGTCTTACTCATCCGAGTAGAGTTACAGTGCGGTAGGATGGAGGGTGTGCCGACCTTCGGGTCGTAAAACCTGTATGAGTTGGAGAGAGGCCGCATCGCTGGCCTCCGAGAGGAAGGTTGAACATTTCGACGCATTTCTTGCTACTTTTACCATTCTGCCTACTCTGTGAGTCAGTGTTGCATGCAATGGGAACATGAGGATACACACATGGGTCGAGAAGGCTCCAACCTTGGCGGACCACCAGCAGGGATAATACTTTCATCGTGCGACAGACTGTAATTACTCCATGGGCGTCGCTGCGCACCATTCAGAGACATATCATGGCAGCTAGGAATACACCTGTGTCCACCAGTACCATATCCAGGCGGCTAGCAGATGGAGATCTGTCGTCACAGCTTCCCTTAAAACGTCTTCATTACGACCTGAGCATCGCAGAGCATGTGTGACCTTCTACCGGGAATGGGCAGCATGACATATTACGGATTGACGTCGAGTGGTGTTCAGCGACGGAACACCGTTCTGTCTGGAAATAGACGACCACCGAATTCGAGTCTGGAGACATCCAGGCCAGTACCGTGATCCATGCTTCATGCTTCATTGTAGACCGGCACACAGCCCCATCGAGGTGTCATGGTTAAGGGTGCAATTTCCTACGATTCAGGCACCCCACTGGTGGTGAATGAAGGAACCCTTTAGATGTGGTGCTACGTCCAGGAAACTCTGCAACCACGTGCGCTCCCCTCCCTGGTGCAGCTTGGCAACCCCATTTTCCATCAGGATAATGCCCTGCCCCACACAGCACGTGTATCTCGGGCCTGCCTTTGTGATGTCAATATGCATACTTGGCCAGCAAAATCCCCAGACCTCTCACCCATCGAGTACGTTTGGTACCAGATTAGACGGCAACTTCGGCCAGCGGCAACTATGGCGGATGTGGACGGTCAGTTGTGCCAGCTGTGGCAGGATCTTACACAGGAGAACATCAGAAATCTGTATGCCTCCACGGCCAACCAACTACTTTTGAATGAGCATTTCGGCAATCGACTAGAATACACACACTATATGAATTCCAAACAATAGCAATAAAGACAAGTCACCACTACCATTTAACACACTGAAATACTGCAAGGATCTCTCGAAAGACGCTACGGAAGCAATGCAAATAAGACGGCTGCACAATTGCTCTGCGAACCAATATCGGCCGATATCATGCCCTACATGATGGCAGTCGTCCCGATAATTGTCTTGTCGGCCAGGTGTAAGGCCTGGCCATTAGATTGCATGTAATTCCGGTACTTCCGATATCAATGTCGGCACCTACACCTGTTTTATCAGCACGTGTACACCCAGTATTATTCCTATTTTCACGCTCTCATATCAGTTTCCAGAGAACACACACATTTAGATGTTTAAAAATACGTTATTTTTTTAAGCAAATAATACTAAATTAAAATATTATTTTTCCAAAAATTCGTGATTTTCTAATGTGACAAAATACTGCAAAGCAAACGCATGTCCAGAATATCTCATTAGTGAGACTGTTTCTTCAGTTTTTCAAAAGGAACGTTTTTCGTACGCCCATTCTCATTGGACTTACATCCAGGGGCCCATGAACAATGCGTGTCATGGGCAGTGTTACTGTCAGTTGCTATTTATGATCGATAGCGACGAAAACAACGAACGGATACATTATTAGTAAGGGACTTATTTCAGTGGAGGATTTCTTCTGCTGACTTTTTTCTCCACAGCAACTTACCAAATTTTACGTCACAGTTTAACCAACATCAAACAGTCACATTCTAATTGCATTCACAAAAAAATATGCGCAAGGCAGGTTACGAATCTCAGAAATGGGTGTCACTAACAGTATGCACATACAAGATGACACATTCTCACACTCACCACTCACGACTTATTGTCAATATAACTGTTTTTGACACACGTTACTTATAACATTACATAGGTAAATGGATTAAAATTGATTATTTGTATAACATTATACGATGTTTCACACTATACAAAGACGATAAATTATACCGGTTTAGTATCGAACTATACAGCCTGGCAGTCCTGGCANAATTATACCGGTTTAGTATCGAACTATACAGCCTGGCAGTCCTGGCACCTATAGGCTGTTCACGGTAAAGTGAGCACTTTTGAGACCCTAGTTACTTTTTATTTTCAGGCATTTATTATCCTTTAACCACCTTTTAAAATAAATATTGCCACCTAAGAAATAAACAGAGTGTGTATATTCCACCGCACTCGTAAGTTAATGTATATCGTTTAAAGCTAAAAAATATATATATATNGCCAACTATACAATCAGTGAAGATATTTGGTCGGATCTTAACAGCGATGCTTTGAGAGTCGGCGGGTGAAGCGAGGTGAGTATGGAGAAGCGCCAGAATGCAAGGGCGGGAGAAACGAGAGACCCCCGAGGAAACCCGCCGACCAGAGGCATCGTCCGGCACGATTCCCACATGCGAAAATCCAGAGTGACCCGACCGGGACTCGAACCCGGTTCGCTTTGGTGGGAGGCGAGCAGGCCAACAGCTCACCAGCTGTCGGGACATGTCCCTATGTGTGGAGACTTTGGGCTGCTTTCCTAAAAACGCAGGGACGTTGGGACATATTTGCGAATCCAACTCAAAACGTAGGAACTTTTTCGCCAATAAAATACAAAGTAGAATATTGAAAAAAAAAGAAAAAAAAAATGTAATGATTACAGCGTTACATTATTTATACGAGCTGGAGTTTGCGGTATAAGCACCCATTTCACTTCTGAATTTTTATGTATGCTGTGTCCATACCTCGATCAAGTTTCATGGGGCCGTGATGGTGTAGTGATCAGACTACTCGCCTCCCACCCAAGAGAAACGGGTTCAATTCCCATCGGGGTCGCTCCTGTATTTTATCGTGTGGGAATAGTGCCGGACGATGACGCTGGCAAGCGGCATTCCCGCGGATGTCCCGTTTCTCCTGCCCTTGCATTCCGGCGCTGTTCCACACTCACTTTAACCTAATAGGCGGCTCTCAAGATGTCAATGTTAAGAGCCGCCCAAATCTCTCCACTCCACTCAAGTTCCATTAGAAAAAAAAATTAAATTTGAGTGGCCGAAATAACGTCAATTACTCTAATCAGTGTTTACGTCAAAACATGTAAGGTTACCGACAAGGGTATTTTTCACAAGTTTATTCCAGAAGTGCCCTGCAAACCGCGGAAGAGCTACACTCATACATCTGCCAATGTGGCTCTAGAATGGATCTAAATTATAAAATACAGCTTGTAGATCACCGAACCCGCGAATTCTTCATTTCCTGCTCGCAGAACTTTACAGACATAACGTGTGTTACAAAGAAGGTACGTGTAATAACTAAGATTTTTGTGTGATTTATTCCTTCACTCCCTGATATAGTAAAGTTTATAGATCAAAAAGATGAATTATTAACTGATCTGATAAGGTGACTTACTTGTTTACAAAGTTAAAACAGCTAAAATAATTCAGAAGCCAAAAAACAATGCATGTTATCGAGTTCTTGTAACAATTTATATTTTTTTCTTTGTCAAGTACCCACGTAAAAACGGGGAAACTTATTTTAAACAACACTGTTAATACTTGAGTATGTTCTGAAATTGTATTTATTATACTACACATTTTTATAGTAAGCTGCAGTCAAAAAACTTTTCTGTAACTCTTGGATTTCTCTTTTTAACTGAATTCATGCGTATGAGATCATCTTTTTTTTTTCATTCTGCTGAAAAAAAGCGCTACATTTATTTATTTAGTTTTATTTTCTGTGGGCGCAGTTACGGCAACATTTGTCTTCTCGGCCACTGTAGACACTAAACACATTCATACATATATTTTATAAAAAAAAACTAACAAAATAAAAGAAAAAGGATACGCAAATAAATATATCTGAGTGTCACGACAAACACGGTGGATAGTACACAAATATGAAAATCGATGGTGCTATTAGTAATGTAGCCACATACTACATCAATTTCAGGAGATTAATTAAACGGCATGGAATGACTGTACTGTATTAAGACAGGAGTGATCATATTAATTAATCACGATAAGAGCGGCACCCTAAAGACATGCTAACGAGAATTATTCCAGTAATCTGTTTTGTTGGCAAATTCTAAGCTGTAAGTAAGTTTTAAACTTCAACTCTCTCAGTCACAATGTTTTATAAGTACAGGAAGTAGATTACATGGACTAAATTGTACACAACAGAAAACAGTGTCAAATAGGACAAGTCCCACACTTGGTAAGAGTCATTATTCGTTGCTGAGACTATATTCCTCGATTTATAAACAACTCCAGGCAATAACAGCAAGTACAAACTCGTTTTAATTTGTAAATACTTTTCACTGCAAAGTGAGCACTTTTAAGAGCCCTGCTTAAGATATACTTGTATGCAATTTATGTGTTCTACCATAATAATGTACAATTAACACTGCCACGGGCCTGGTCACTTTATTCATACGCAGGTCAAGTGAAACTATGGAATTTTTTAAAAAAGTACACATTTTACAAATTTGCTATTTCTTAAGCTTATGTGCATTAAAAAATAGAAAGTAAAAGAAATAATTTCAGTATTCACATACACTAATACTTTTAATTCAACGCTAATACATGGAACTACTTTCCCTCAGCCGTAACCAACTTTATTGGGTGAATAGCAGTCAGTCTTCCCGTTAAAACATAATGTTATGAATCAGTACAGGCGGACAAGCCTAGCTAACATCAGCGACGCGTCGGTATCCAGGNCCCGTTAAAACATAATGTTATGAATCAGTACAGGCGGACAAGCCTAGCTAACATCAGCGACGCGTCGGTATCCAGGCCAGGCGAAGAATCCAAAACACACGGAAAACAATAATAGTTTATAAAACATTTCAGCGAAGCGCCAGCGGATCTCCCCTCCTANAAGAATCCAAAACACACGGAAAACAATAATAGTTTATAAAACATTTCAGCGAAGCGCCAGCGGATCTCCCCTCCTAGTGACACGGTATTTGGGGCAATCACGCGACCAGAAACTATTTAATACTTGGCAACACTTTATACGCGGTCCGCCTGTCTGTCTTGAGGAACCAAGCAGAGATGAAGCCATCAATATGCAGCTTGGCGTGCCGCTCGTCACTTCCCGACACAACACAGCCTACGGTGACGCTATCATTCAGGTTAGTCATATACTGTAATTGATTATGACATCCCTCGTCAATACCTTATATTTACTGTGTAACTCCTAATAATGTATTAGACATATGTTGTCATCATGATTAACTTCAATCATACCCTCATAATAGCACAAACCTTCACAAGACACTAGTGTAAAATATTTTTTAAAAAATTATGATTCGGACGTGCTCACTTTACCGTGCACAGCCTTTACCAACATGCGAGTGAGCGTTATGTTGATACTTGTACAAGGGTTAAACATTCTGTTCAGTGAGCTGAATGCCTCGAGAACCGAGGCTTTAAGGAACGAGGGCGAAAAAGTGAAGAAAAGTAGAATACTAGGACACCGATGCGTGCGCCTTCCGCTCCCTCGCGGCGCGGACGCGCAAAAACACCAGAGAGGTAGCAGGTTTACGATCTCCCACGGCTCCGTAATCGTACACCTTCTGGGAAAAAGAACTTCTGCCTCGCGGGTAATTANAGCAGGTTTACGATCTCCCACGGCTCCGTAATCGTACACCTTCTGGGAAAAAGAACTTCTGCCTCGCGGGTAATTAGACTCGGGAACTCCAGAGGAGCCAGAGGGTAACTCTCTCTCTCTCTCTCTCTCTCTCCCTCTCTCTCTCTGTCCCACCCGCCCATATGAACATCCAAAACCCTTCCCACCCTCTCCCCATCACAATTCGTTCCCGGACTTCCGGCCTGGAGATCGGGACACACCCCCGCCAACACCGAACAAAAAAAAAATATTTTTAACTTTACCGCGAATAGCCTATCCACTGATACGGCGTGCGGAAACCACGGTGTAGATTGTCGTCGACTGTAGCGCTGCGTAGCAAGGGTCCCGAGAGGTGACCCCCACCTGCAATTTGTTCTACTCTGCCGATCCCCTCTCCAGGGCCGCCCCTCTCGGCCTTCTAAAGCACACCCAAAATCCGCTTCGCCTCTCCCGGACGTGACGTCACGGTCACGACACCCGTAACTTCCATTAGCCGGCGCGACAGAGCAGGGGGTCCGCCCCCCGCGACTCGCAGAGAGCAGCACGGTCGCCGCCCGGCGAGAAACCGTAGGTGGTGGTAGTGGCGTAGAGTGTGCGTGTGAGCTGCACAGTAACCAACTAATGTTGCCAACTATACAATCAGTGAAGATATTTGGTCGGATCTTAACAGCGATGCTTTGAGAGTCGGTGGGTGAAGCGAGGTGAGTATGGAGAAGCGCCAGAATGCAAGGGCGGGAGAAACGAGAGACCCCCGAGGAAACCCGCCGACCAGAGGCATCGTCCGGCACGATTCCCACATGCGAAAATCCAGAGTGACCCGACCGGGACTCGAACCCGGTTCGCTTTGGTGGGAGGCGAGCAGGCCAACAGCTCACCAGCTGTCGGGACATGTCCCTATGTGTGGAGACTTTGGGCTGCTTTCCTAAAAACGCAGGGACGTTGGGACATATTTGCGAATCCAACTCAAAACGTAGGAACTTTTTCGCCAATAAAATACAAAGTAGAATATTGAAAAAAAAAGAAAAAAAAAATGTAATGATTACAGCGTTACATTATTTATACGAGCTGGAGTTTGCGGTATAAGCACCCATTTCACTTCTGAATTTTTATGTATGCTGTGTCCATACCTCGATCAAGTTTCATGGGGCCGTGATGGTGTAGTGATCAGACTACTCGCCTCCCACCCAAGAGAAACGGGTTCAATTCCCATCGGGGTCGCTCCTGTATTTTATCGTGTGGGAATAGTGCCGGACGATGACGCTGGCAAGCGGCATTCCCGCGGATGTCCCGTTTCTCCTGCCCTTGCATTCCGGCGCTGTTCCACACTCACTTTAACCTAATAGGCGGCTCTCAAGATGTCAATGTTAAGAGCCGCCCAAATCTCTCCACTCCACTCAAGTTCCATTAGAAAAAAAAATTAAATTTGAGTGGCCGAAATAACGTCAATTACTCTAATCAGTGTTTACGTCAAAACATGTAAGGTTACCGACAAGGGTATTTTTCACAAGTTTATTCCAGAAGTGCCCTGCAAACCGCGGAAGAGCTACACTCATACATCTGCCAATGTGGCTCTAGAATGGATCTAAATTATAAAATACAGCTTGTAGATCACCGAACCCGCGAATTCTTCATTTCCTGCTCGCAGAACTTTACAGACATAACGTGTGTTACAAAGAAGGTACGTGTAATAACTAAGATTTTTGTGTGATTTATTCCTTCACTCCCTGATATAGGNTAACGTGTGTTACAAAGAAGGTACGTGTAATAACTAAGATTTTTGTGTGATTTATTCCTTCACTCCCTGATATAGGTAAGTTTATAGATCAAAAAGATGAATTATTAACTGATCTGATAAGGTGACTTACTTGTTTACAAAGTTAAAACCGCTAAAATAATTCAGAAGCCAAAAAACAATGCATGTTATCGAGTTCTTGTAACAATTTTTATTTTTTCTTTGTCAAGTACCCACGTAAAAACGGGGAAACTTATTCTAAACAACACTGTTAATACTTGAGTATTTTCTGAAATTTTATTTTTTATACTACACATTTTTATAGTAAGCTACAGTCAAAAAACTTTTTCTGTAACTCTTGGATTTCTCTTTTTAACTGAATTCATGCGTATGAGATAATCTTTTTTTTTCTCGTTCTGCTGAAAAAAAGCGCGACATTTATTTATTTAGTTTTCTTTCTGTGGGCGCAGTTATGGCAACATTTGTCTTCTTGGCCACTGTAGACACTAAACACATTCATACATATATTTTATTAAAAAAAACTAACAAAATAAAATAAAAAGGATACGAAAATAAATATATCTGAGTGTCACGACAAACACGGTGGATAGTACGCAAATATGAAAATCGGTGGTGCTATTAGTAATGTAGACGCATACTTCTTCAATTTCAGGAGATTAATTAAACGGCATGGAATGACTGTACTGTATTAAGACAGGCGTGATCACATTAATGAATCACGATAAGAGCGGTACTCTAAAGGCATACTAACGAGAATTATTCCAGTAAACTGTTTTGTTGGCAAATTCTAAGCTGTAAGGTTTTAAACTTCAACTCTCTCAGTCACAACGTCTTATAAGTTAAATGCAACATAGCACAGGAAGAAGATTACATTGACTAAATTGTGCACAGCAGAAAACAGCGTCAAATAGGACAAGTCCCACACTTGGTAAGTCATTATTCGTTGCTGAGACTATATTCCACGATTTATAAACAGCTCCAGCCAATCAAAGCAAGTACAAACTCGTTTTAATTTGTAAATACGTTTCACTGTAAATTGAGCACTTTTAAAAGCCCTGCTTAAGATATACTTGTATGCAATTTATGTATTCTATCATCATAATGTACAATTAACACTGCCACGGGCCTGGTCACTTTATTCATACGTAAGTCAAGCGAAACTGTGGAATTTTTTAACAAAGTACACATTTTACAAATTTGCTATTTCTTAAGCTTGTATGCATTAAAAAATAGAAAGTAAAAGAAATAATTTCAGTATTCACATACACTAATACTTTCAATTCAACGCTAATACATGGAACTATTTTCCCTCAGCCGTAACCAACTTTATTGGGTGAATAGCAGTAAGTCTGCCCGTTAAAACATAATGTTATGAATCAGTACAGGCGGACAAGCCTAGCTAACATCAGCGACGCGTCGGTATCCAGGCCAGGCGAAGAATCCAAAACACACGGAAAACAATAATAGTTTATAAAACATTTCAGCGAAGCGCCAGCGGATCTCCCCTCCTGGTGACACGGTATTTGGGGCAATCACGCGACCAGAAACTATTTAATACTTGGCAACACTTTATACGCGGTCCGTCTGTCTGTCTTGAGGAACCAAGCAGAGATGAAGCCATCAATATGCAGCTTGGCGTGCCGCTCGTCGCTTCCCGACACAACGAAGCCTACGGTGACGCTATCATTCAGGTTAGTCATATACTGTAATTGATTATGACATCCCTCGTCAATACCTTATATTTACTGTGTAACTCCTAATAATGTATTAAACATATGTTGTCATCATGATTAACTTCAATCCTACCCTCATAATAGCATAAACCTTCACAAAACACTAGCGTAAAATATTTTTTTTTAAATGATGAATCAGACGTGCTCACTTTACCGTGCACAGTCTTTACCAACATGCGAGTGAGCGTTATGTTGATACTTGTACAAGGGTTAAACATTCTGTTCAGTGAGCTGAAGGCCTCGAGAACCGAGGCTTTAAGGAACGAGGGCGAAAAAGTGGAGAAAAGTAGAATACGAGGACACCTATGCGTGCGCCTTCCGCTCCCTCGCGGCGTGGACGCGCAAAAACACCAGCGAGGCAGCAGGTTTACGATCTCCCACGGCTCCGTAATCGTACACCTTCTGGGAAAAAGAACTTCTGCCTCGCGGGTAATTAGACTCGGGAACTCCAGAGGAGCCAGAGGGTAACTCTCTCTCTCTCTCCCTCTTTCTCTCTCTGTCGCACCCGCCCATATGAACATCCAAAACCCTTCCCACCCTCTCCCCATCTCAATTCGTTCCCGGACTTCCGGCCTGGAGATCGGGACACACCCCCGCCAACACCGAACAAAAAAATATTTTTTTTTTGTACACCCGGACGCCTTTCTTCCGGTCGGAAGAAACGGACCTCCCTCCTGGCTCACCCCACCTCTTCAGCGCAGGTATTATTTGTAAAGGTCCGCTCTTAATTGCCGGGGAGTTTG
>NQII01005408.1:107628-125593 GCA_002778355.1 Clitarchus hookeri
GGAACTAACCAGCGTCAACATGGGGAACTTTAGAGACACCAATCAAAAATAAACATTGCACAGCGCCGTTAATTCTGAGATACCTGGTACCAGGAGGGCTAAATGGCAGTTGGGCTGATGTATGGTTGCTAACGTTTTGCCTCTTGCAACACCAATATTCACGTTACACTTTCATCGAGTAGCGGTTCTCTTTCTGCGATCAATATTCGACCACAGACATTATATAAATGCAATGGAAAATAATAAACGATTAATAATAAAAGGAATTTCAAGAAAGGTTTGTTCGAGCCCCAAAAAATTATATATCTTTGTATAGGACTAAAAAAATATATTTAGTTGCACCCAACAAAATATTTTGTTACTAAACAAAACTTAACAAAATTATTATTTTTTTTTCATCTAACAAAATACACACTTGAATCGACAAAACCTCTGTGTTGGCCAGAAGAAATTAAGACTGTGAACAAAATATTTGATTGGATGAACTGCATATATTTGTTTGGCCGCTTATTTGATAGCCTTCGTGCGAACATAAATCTCGCGAGTTTGTTTGTACTATTTGTGACAACTAGAACAGTAACAGTGTTTGTTGGTGCGTTTATTGATTCTTAACAATAGCATAAACATCTTAATAAAACAAGTGCAATAGGGAACTAAAAATAAAGCTGTAAAACTTTAAATATTTATTTGCACACATTGTCTAGTATTCGAAATATGTGTATTTTAAAAAGTCCCTGCTTCATTAATAGTTGCTTTAGGTAAGGTTTTTAGTGCCTAGTGCTCTCTCGCAAACGATCCAGATTCTAATCTCCGTCGCACTTCCTATTTTTTTTTTCCCGAAACGGTTTAATGCACGCAGAGCCAAACAAATATTTTGTTGCACCAACCAAATATTTGTTTGGGTCAAACAAATAAGAACGACATAATAATTTGGTTTCAACAACAAAAATATGAAAAAAAAAAAAAAAAATCCTGCTTTACCAATTTCACTTGGACAATTACCATCTCGAAAATTGTCGTCGTCAATCCACACAAAATTGACAACATATTTTTAAAGTCATTTAAGCATAAATTTGTTTTACCGATTTTTAAAACCATTAACTGATTTAAAATACTTCATTGGAAAATCACGGAACTCCTTGCAGGTCTTCATTATGAAGTACAGCGACATCATTATGAAAATGTATGTATTCAAAACATTTATTCATGAAATCACACAAATCGCATTTCAAAAAGAAAGCATCACTTCAGTCTGCGTGTCTCGCTAGTTTGATGGCAACAGTTAAATATTGCCTTTCACACATAAACGATTAAAGTGAAATCAATAAAGTTTAGCGAGTAACGATTGGAGTTTTGGAAAATCACAGAAACGTATTTAAGCTTCTCAGTCACAGACCCATCGGTAATTTTTTGGTGCTACAACAAAGTTATTTCATTCTTGTAACTGTCATTTCATCAATATAATCCTATTTTACACTGCGTAACCAAAGAACAACGTGTGTCGTGAACGGTGTCACTGACAGTAGCAGCTGCTTGCATATTTGTAACGTTACGTAACGACCTCTACGAATAGCAACCAACTAAAGAAAGGAGTTTTTGTCAATGGATAGTTTCTTCCGTTTGAACATAGTCCAGATTTGAAACCTCCTTCATGTGCAACAGGTACGCTAAATTGGAAACCGTGGCCGAAACTGTGAGTGCCATGAACACCGACCATCAAAAATAGAAAACACTCGACAACCCTAACTACTTTTAAGAGCAGTACTGCCAAGTACATTAAGAATATGCGCCGATGATTACACACGCACACGCATCATTATTCCGTAGTATTTTTATTTGTTTAACTGTTTTCCCCCTTAACTATTTGTACGACCTAGCAACACTTGTTTATGTATAAATTCACTTAAATCAATGTGTAATTTGTTGCTGTCGATTCGTCAATTTATTTCAAGGAGTTTCTGCATTTAATTTTCATTAATCTTTAAGTGGTTAGTAGTGTATTATAGGGCATTCGAACACAGGTTCAGGACAGGGAGGAAGGGAGGAGGAATGCAAGAGCAGGAGGTTCTTGAGAAGGAATGCAAGAGCAGGAGGTTTTTGAGAAGGAATGCATCCGCAGGAGGTCGGCCATGTTGGCGGCCATTTTGGCAGCCAGTGTCCGCCATGTTGGCAGCCAGTGTCCGCCATTTTGCTAGCCAGTAAAAAATTATAATTTTTTATGATATATGAAGTCAGTACAGAAATAGATAAAGAGGAACTTTTAAATAAATTATACACACAGAATATAATAGATGTAGTAGGGGAGGAACAGCATAAGACACATACAAGGATCTGTTTCGAAACAAGAGTGATTAACAATAGACGCAACGTAGTAATAGAAACGAGTCCGCAAATATATAGAATTCTTAAAAATAAAAATAAATTATACTGAAACTGGGAGGCCTTTAGACTGAAAGAGTTCATCTCACCCATGAGATGTACAAAGTGCTGGAGGTACGGACACACGAATAAGCGATGCAGATCGGCAGAAATTATATGTGGTAAGTGTGGTGGGTCTGGGCACGACGCAAGAACATGTGAGGTTGTAGAAAATTTCAAATGTATCAACTGTGTAAGGAATAGTAAACAGGGAATAGATATAAGGCACATGGTTACCGATGGTAACTGCCCATGCTACATAATAGCTAAAGAAAGACTAAAACGGGAAGCAGATTTTGGAGACTAAATTAACTTAAATTCATCATTCAAAATTCAATTTCGATTAGATAAAATTTAATGGCTCAATATAGCAACAGTATTTTCAAAATAGTACAGATTAATTTACAGAGATCCAAAACAGTCACAATAGATTTCACAAACCAGTTAGACGAACAAAATTACGANGGTAGATTATCGGTTTTTATTCCTGCAGTATACCGGAGCACATGCAGGCCTGGAGGGCTTGTCAGGTATACAAACGTTGGTCCACGCAGTCTGATTCAGTGTACTATAGCTCATGCAAGCATTGCAATCTTCGACTTGTCAGGTATACTGGGTGGTAGCATGCAAAAAGTATTGTCATGTATGTTACCAGCACGTCCTGTACATGTTTTTTTTTACTGCGGTATACTGGAGCACACGCAAGTAGTAGTAGTCTTGCCAGGTATACCATTCATGCGTTCCCTTTTTTTCCGCAAATGCTAATAGCTGTACGTTTTCACTGCATATTAACTATCTTGCTTTTGTATGTTTCAATTACCTCCCTCTGTATTCATCTGTGTAGAGTCACCATCGTCGGCAAAACGCTTGTCAAGCTTATGTGCTAGATTATAGAATTCTACTCTGTCATGTGTATGGTTTCCACTCGTACTACTACTAATGTAATAGTCATATTAGTGTTAATTTAACTGTTCTCCGCACCCTCCATCGCACTGTGTGTGTTGGCATCACACCCGTGTCGTCGCTATCATACTGTAGTATCTCGTCTGTATATTTTTTTTCCCTGTTGACGAAGCGCTCGCTTCATTGTTTTCCCCCTTGTCGCTCCGCAACCTACCTGTTCGCTATATCTATGACGTTACCAATATATATATTTATATATGTATTGCTAGTGTTGTAGGAATAGAGTACTGCCGGTTCCAAGTCCGGGGTCCGTCTGCATGGTTATGCCATGCAAATGGTAAATGGGAGGACGGGGTTCGTCTGCATGTTTATATTGCTTACTGCGTAATACAATCTGTATTACGTTTAATAAAAGGTGTAAATAAGCCTGTGTCATGCTTTTTTTAAATACTGTGTTGAGTTCACTTCAATATAATGTGGAATTTATATTCAATACATAAGAAACTAGCATTTTTAATACTTTTTTACTGGGCTGAGATAATTGAAAGTAATATATATATATATTCAATACATAAGAAACTGACACAACATATTTTTTTAATACTTTTTCAAATTATTATTATGCTGCTAATCAAAATAAATAAACAATTCAATGCGCACAGCCTCGCACGATTTTATGGCTAGAGGGTTTAATTAACTGTCAAAAAAAAATAGCTGCCGACTTGTAATGACTGCAAACAAACATGGCCGCTGCTCCTGCTGCTGCTGAGGTGGTGACGTCAACATGGCTGCTGCTGCTACGAAGGGGTGGCCTCATCCAATATGGCCACCGATAATTAAAAAAAAATTTTATACTTATATAACACATACATTTTTTAATTTTCTGGCTGTCAAAATGGCCTCCAACTTGTACTTGCTGCACACATGGTCACCGATAATTTAAAAAATTAAATAAATTTTTTTACATAAGTTTTTACATAACTTTTTAATTTACTGGCTTACAAAATGGCCGCCTACTTGTACTGGTTGGCAACATGGCCGACATGTTATTGCATGCCTCATCCAATATGGCTACCAATAATTTTTAATAAATTTTTTACATAAGTTTTAATTTACTGGCTAGCAAAATGGCCGCCAACTTGTACTATCCTACTTGCACTGGCTGGCAAAATGGCCGCCATGTTATTGTATGCCTCATCCAATACGTTTTTTTTTAAATTAAATAAAATTTTTACATAACTTTTAATTTACTGCCTGGCAAAATGGCCGTAATGGGATCGAATGTTCTAGAATGTACTAGCTGGCAACATGGCCGCCAACTTGCTGCCAAAATTGCCGCCAACATGGCCGACCTCCTGCAGATGCATTCCTTCTCCTGCTCTTGCATTCCTCCTGCTCTTGCATTCCGCCTCCCTTCCTCCCTGTCATGAACCTGTGTTCGAATGCCCTATTATACACTACTGTTGTTACTATAAATCTGTTTATTTATTTTATTGCGTTGAGATTGAACTTATTGTTTCCCTCTCAGCTACTTTGTAAGTTCTAGACATTTATATTTTAGATTGGCAATGCCGATTATGATACACATTATTGTGCTTTTATAGATCCATATTATTGTGCTTTTTTTTATATTTCTTAAACATTCCCTTTTCTATAGTCCTGCTCAAGATATGTACATTATTGGAAACCACATTTCATTTTTAGAGTTTAATCTATTTGAGCTATCATATTTCTGTTTCGCCTCTTGTTAATTTAAGTATTTAAGTATATTTCTTTATTGCTCATTATGTTAACGCATGTGTACATTGTGTTATACCTTGTTAAGTGTAAGATAAGGCATTGAAGCCTTAACTACGCGAGTATCAATAAAGTCGAAGTAAATAAATAAATAAACGTGCGCATAAAATAATTATTGCAACCGGCGATTGTTTTTTCGTTATATATTCCTAACAGTATTTTTATAAGTGGCCGAATGGAAGGTTACAAAAGTTTTCTTTTATTAACGTAGCTACGGTAAACGAGTTCGATAAAAACACATATTTGGAAATTCACACCTTTCGTAACACGCTTCAAAAGTTTCGTGAGCCCGTAACAAGTTTTCGTCTGTGTAACAGATGTTACCAGTTCAACTGATTCTCGTACTTCCGGACTGTTTATGTTTAAATTTAGCATATCTCTAGAAATCCAACAAAATATTTAAAACATCTGGAGATATTTCTGCGGAGTGTAAATCACTACAGCGACATATAAATTCCGATGTTATCTGTACGCCCAAACCTCGTCAATTCTCTTTTGTCTCGCACACAATCGACAATGCCTTAGCAGGGCATGCTCAATTTTGGAAGTGGTTTGAGCTTAAGAGAAAAGACCTGACACACAAGTTACGCCTCTCAACCTTTTACTTCTACTCTCCTGCCAAAAAGTTTATTGGAACGCTGTTATCACTCCCGCCATATATACCTGTAGCACACTTTAATATTGATAACTCTATGAACAACTTAAAAACTGACTGTTTCTTTTCGGTTCAGTGAGCAGCACAAAGAACGACTTGCGGTTCGGAGCTCACAACAATCAGGAGTTAGAGTCGCTTTTAGTCTTTGGGCGTAACAGTGTGCTGTTACGCCCAAAGACAGTGTCAAGTGACAGCAGACAACCTGTCACTTGACTGAGTTAGTACTATTTTGCTCACAGCAGCATCATACTGTTTAGTATTATTTGTCTATACACAAGATTCGTCGCATGCTATAAGTGATACAGCATTTGCTGTGCGTTGGATTCGGGAGACACTAAACAGCTGAGGTCAGCGCCCATGGGGATGAAGCGAGATGAGATGATTGAGCAGTGACGAAATGCAATAGTGGGGGGAACGGGACTACCCTGAGAAAAATTGACTGGCCAACGGAAACGTCTGTTACGTTTCCCAAGATTACCATAAAAAAAAAAGGTACAAAACTGTTCTGTAAATATTTACCTGCAAACTTTTACTCAGTGCATGGACCAAACAAATTTTACATCGACGACAATTTGATACATAAGAAATTACGCCTATACCAAGGGAAAATCAGGCAATAATTATACCGTAAAGTGGGGTGGAATTGATCATCACGGGTGAAATTGATCACGTGACAACGTTCTATAAATTTTAAGGTCAGATATACCTGACCTAATGCTTAGATATCATTATCACGTGATCAGTTTCGCCTATACTGATCAATTTAACCTTACATAGGGTACCTAACTTAAATATTTATAGAAGACTGTCAAGAGATCAATCTCACTTCTGCTGATCAATTTCACCTCACCTTACGGTACTCATAATTATTACCTAATATTAGGCCTCCTTGTTATTTATACTTAATACTTCCTTACATTAAACGAATTCTTCAGATCTTTTCGTTGGATTTTTAACTTCAGTTACGACTGACAATGGAAAATGCATATAAGTGTACATAGTTAATTAAAAAATTGTAGCTGTAGTGGCATTTTACCTGAAAACAAAATTTAAACAACTGCAACGCAAAAAAAAAAAAAGATAAATACAACACGGCGATTTCCGCTCAGATATAATTGAGACAAATTACAGGTGCCGATGCTACCCACTGACTCCACATCCTGTGAAAGTAACTCTGTATAGTTGGCTCACTCAACTCATGCCCAGGTGGCATTTTTCAGGTAGAAGCCTCGCACGTTTGACTCCGTTTGTGTGATGTTTGGCTGCATAACAAAGATACGTTAATTTTGAGGGATAAAGCTGTTGGCTTACTTCTGTACTTTCGGATGAATTTTCACAACGTCTGTGCAAAGTTTAAAACGTGATGTACATGGTTATTGGTTAACTATGACTTACTTTAATGTCAACGCTCACGAGAATTTATATCGAAATCTGTTCGGATGTGACCACAGAATGATTGTTAACCAAGAAGTATTCAGAATTACACGGTTCTGCTTTGCGTTGTAGTATATTTTAATAATTTCTTTGACTTAAGTGTATAATATAATGTATAAATATATCGTAGGTTCAGAAGTACAGTGGTATTACAATGTGGCGCACACGTTTATGCAGTTATAGTAAAGTTGTGTTAATTTGTATCGATAACTTTAAGTAGCTACAGATCGCTCTCACAGACGCGCCATTCTTAACTTCCATGCGAGAATGTAGTAATAATTCTGGCGCAAAGTTAACTCAAAATTAACATAACTAGACCCATGTTAAAGTAAGTGGAAACACTCCTTTTGCATTTAAGTTCGACTGATCTGCGAGTGCATGTAGTTCTGTACAAAGCCGTTATACCTCAATATAACTANGATGTTTGGCTGCATAACAAAGATACGTTAATTTTGAGGGATAAAGCTGTTGGCTTACTTCTGTACTTTCGGATGTATTTTCACAACGTTTGTGCAAAGCTTAAAAGGTGATGTGCATGGTTATTAGCTAACTATGACTCACTTTAATGTCAACGCTCACGAGAATTTATATTTAAATCTGTTCGGATGTGACCACAGAATGATTGTTAAGCAAGAAGTATTCAGAATTACACGGTTATGCTTTGCGTTGTAGTATATTGTAATAATTTCTTTGACTTAAGTGTATAATATAATGTATAAATATATCGTAGGTTCACTTCATGTCACCATAATGTATGTGGCGCACACGTTTATGCAGTTATAGTAAAGTTGTGTTAATTTGTATCGATAAGTTTAAGTAGCTACAGATCGCTCTCACACACGCGCCATTCTTAACTTCCATGTGAGAATGTAGTAATAATTCTGGCGCAAAGTTAACTCAAAATTAACATAACTAGACCCATGTTAAAGTAAGTGGAAACATTCCTTTTGCATTTAAGTTCGACTGATCTGCGAGTGCATGTAGTTCTGTACAAAGCCGTTATACCTCAATATAACTATAGACTGTGTACGGTAAAGTGAGCACTATTGAGGTCCTAGTAACCTTTTTACTATCAGCCAATTTTTATCCTTCCACAACTTTTTAAAATAAATATTACCATGTTAGTAACAAACATATTGTATATATTTCACCCGACTCGAAAGTTAACGTCTAAGGCTACAACAAAACATATTTATTGAATATTATTCCAAATGAGAAAGCTTCAAAAAGTGCTCACTTTAGCGTGAATAGCATATACCAGTGCGACATGACCGCGAGCGGTTCTACGTTTGAATCTCAAGAAAAACATTTATTTATTTACTGGAGTTCAGACAGTTGGATTTTTTTAAAATTGAACCATTAAACAATATATAATAAATAAACCTGAAAAGTTGATTGGCCTCATATGCATAAATAACTGACTTCATCCTACAGTGTAACATAATTACAGGTATGATTCAAATGAAAAATGCACAGGAATAAGAGTGACAATAAAGGCCTGTACACTAATAATGTAATGGACAATGAAACACCAAATAACACACAAATTATGGGAAGAACAACTTAACTAAAATGTAATCGAATGCGTGATATGACGTGTGTGTACAAAAATAAAATGTTATCAATTTTTTCTTTTAAAATAGTAGAAACGACATCTCATAGCGCATTATCTAGCATTTCGTTTAAAAGCAAGTAGTCCTGACATACGGGATGAGTATAAAAGAACACCCCAACTATGAAGATCTATAATATCAATACCAAACAACCTACAACCTTGGTTGACCAATCAAATGAACCGTGGAGCCGTGACGTTTGTTTACCATACATTCATAACTGTTCAATGTGACCACCATGAGCGGCCCAAACGACATCTACGCGATAATCAAACTCGTTCCACGCTCTTGTCAGCATGTCCGGTGTTACGGTTTGGATGGCGTTCGTAACTCTCGGTTTGAGGTGGTAAGAGGTAGCGAGCTCGCTTTCGACACGTCAATGTGAAGGGAACGGTCTGACGTTTCCTTTATGGTGCGCCACCCCATTGGCACCTAGCTGTTCGCGAATACCTGAACGAGACGTTGCCGCAACGCTGGATTGGTCGAGGAGCAGCTGGTGACCAGGTTCTTCATCACTGGCCCCCAAAAAGCCCGGATCTTATCCCGTGCGATTTTTTTCTATGGGGGTACATAAAGGATCAAGTGTTTCGTCCACCATCGCCGGCTGACATTGGCGACCTAAAAACGAGAATTATGGACGCCATCCAAACCGTAACACCGGACATGCTGACAAGAGTGTGGAACGAGTTTGATTCTCGCGTAGATGTCGTTCGGGCCGCTCGTTGTGGTCACATTGAACAGTTATGAATGTATGGTAAACAAACTTTACGAATCCATGGTTAATTTAATTGGTCAATCAAGTTTGTAGGTTGTTTGGTCTTGATATTATAGACCTTCAAAATTGGAGTATTCTTTTATACTCAACCTGTATTTTCTGTACATTCTTTTCTACGCGTTTACGCGTATCTCAGCAAATAAATATATTTAAAATACAACTTTCTTGCGAGAAAAGATAAAAACTAATTACCTGAGCCGGTAAGGTTTGGGTTTTATCATGAGAAGTGTACCCTAAAAAAAAAACAATAGCGAAAATGGCAACAAAAAAAATCATTTTATAGCTATCCTGCGCAGATCCCTTAAGAAGTAGGATAACAGTAAGAGCCGTACAGCCGTAGTTTAATCTGTGGGATTTCATCGCGTGTAATAAAGTCTCGCTGTTATCGAATAATGTGAGGATGGAAGTATTGCACGCCGGTTAAGTACCTACGGGCGATCGGGGAGGTAGGGGCAGGTGTTATTGTCGCCCTTATAGCTGTGCCTTTCATGCTGGGATCNGGTTTGGGTTTTATCATGAGAAGTGTACCCTAAAAAAAAAACAATAGCGAAAATGGCAACAAAAAAAATCATTTTTATAGCTTGCCTGCGCAGTTCCCTTAAGAAGTAGGATAAAAGTAAGAGCCGTACAGCCGTAGTTTAATCTGTGGGATTTCATCGCATGTAATAAAGTCTCGCTGTTATCGAATAATGTGAGGATGGAAGTATTGCACGCCGGTTCAGTACCTACGGGCGATCGGGGAGGTAGGGGCAGGTGTTATTGTCGCCCTTATAGCTGTGCCTTTCATGCTGGGATCNAGTACCTACGGGCGATCGGGGAGGTAGGGGCAGGTGTTATTGTCGCCCTTATAGCTGTGCCTTTCATGCTGGGATCACAGACGCAACGCGATGGGCGCGACACGAATAAAATAATTTTTCCAGCCAATCATTATGGAGACTTCTGTGACGTGGACGCGACAAAAGCCGCCCCGCGCGACAGGATTTACGAATAGGAAATATTTCCAATGTATTCCCGTCACGGGCGCGACATGTCAGTAAATCTGTCTAACCCGCCATCTTTTTGATGCTCAGTGTTACCTGCGCTATTATCCTCCGTGTTAATAAGCACATCAACGCACTTTTATGCCTAGGTATAATTACAGCCATACTTTCACGCTTACCACCAGACATGGAAAGAGTTTGTTAAAGAATAGCAAAATAAATAATAATTAAAAATGTTGATCACGAGGCAGTAAAATATAGTGTTCACATTAAACCCAAATTTGCTGTTCTCGCGTCGCACCCTTTGCGTCGCATCTGTCGCTCAATTGCCATGCCAACATAACGTGGCGAAAAAAAAAAAACTGGGGTCCGACACCCTTAAATGCCAAGTGTGTGGCGGAGCCCCAGTCTCGTGATGTGGATATGTCGAACGAGTTTGAGTAGAACTACGTCTTGTGGGTGGGAATACACAGTGTAGAATCGGATCTAAGGCTAGTGTTAATATACATAGTCATTGCAGCGAAGTGGCACTAATCGGTCACTCGGGCCAGATTTATTTAATATTTTTTCCAGATTAGTGATAGGCAGTTCAAAAGTCGTCTATCGTCAACGTGAAGCCAGTTGAGATGGTCGTAATTATCTGTTTTACGATGTAAGAAGGAACGTCAAAATGCAACCGATTTCTTTACTCGTGCATCGATCAAGGGAAAATGTTAATTGCTACAAGCTGTTCACGGTAAAGTGAGAACTTTAGAGGCCCTAGCTACTTTTTCCTTACATAAATTTGTTATGTCCTTAGCCACCTTTTTTAAAAGATATTGCCACGTAAGTAATAAACACAGTGTGTATATTTCACCGCACTCGGAAGTTAACTTCTAAGTCTAAAATAAAATTTATGTATTGACAATTATTCCAAATAAGACGGCTTTCAAAAGTGCTCACTTTACCGTGAATAATCTGTGTACCAGTATATTGTCTTTTTCATAATGATTATCTCTAAGTATTTTTGTGTTTACTCGCAAAAAATATACAAAAATTAAAATAATATATAGATTAAATTTAATTGTTAGGGCATAATTTCAGACAAAATTTCGAGNATTGTTAAGGCATAATTTGAGACAAAATTTCCGGGGCTGTTTAGTGTTTTAGGCCACAGCTAAACTTAAAGACGCGGGTCATTCAGGCAATACCATGACTTCAATTTAGCAGATCTTTTTTAGGACACAAGTTAGAGTAGCGCAGTTGTAGACAGGCCCGTAGGCGGACTGTAGTCTAGATGCATGCCGAGTCGTCGTGGAGAAGCGGATCTGAAACGTAGTCAAGTCCAGAGAAGCTCGACAAGTTTNAGTCTAGATGCATGCCGAGTCGTCGTGGAGAAGCGGATCTGAAACGTAGTCAAGTCCAGAGAAGCTCGACAAGTTTACTTGCACTTTTGTTTTATTTATTTTATTTCGGCGCTAACGAAGTTAAGACATGAATGCCTTTTCTTACACTTAATCATGCATAACATATTGACACGTATCGCATATTGTAAGTTGTAAGTAGATGCACCGCTGACACCCCCGCGATATTATCCCCCACGAGCGCCTTCAGTAGACATATGCTGCGGGACACGTGCTGCCAGGCCAGGTCGGCCGAGAGGGCAAACAAGCCATTAATGCATGCCGATGTCATGCCGAGGAAGTCGTTTCAGTAGTATCACCACGCTGAGACGCGAGTCAGTCGGGTAAGTCAGTCAATCGAGGCCAGGGTTCGGACCCCGGCAGAATCAGTGATATAGAGTCAGTTGTGCAGCAGCTGCACCGCGAGGCGACAGACGGGTGAGGGCTCGCCAGGAGTGCCATGCCGAGACACGAGGTTAGTCAGTCGTGTGACTGGAATAGAACAGTCGTATCACCAAGTCGGGATGCGAAGTACAATACCGAGAGCGGGAGTCGAGTTGTGGCCTCATAAGGAGGGGCGCCACCCCGAGAGGAAGTAGAAAGCGCCGGAAGGCGACGATCGAGTGGGAGCTCGCCAGGGCACCACGACGAAGTTAGTCGTATCGTGAGTCAGTTGGAGATCAGTTGTATCACCAAGTCGGGACGCGAAGTGCGAGACCGAGAGCGGGAGTCAGTCAGCCAGTCAGTGAGTCAGTCGTGATGTCACCGGGGAGAGAACCCCGGAACAGTCCGTCGTAGAGTGTCTTCATCGAGGACGAAGGGTCAACCAGCAGCAGGAAGCCAGCGGAGTCCACCACCGCCAACGAGATAGAGCCCGGAAAAGAGCCACCCAACTTACCAGACCTCACCTACCACCAGCACACTCATAACAACAAATACAGCTAAGTACCAGCGTCGTCGCTCAGGGACATACCCGACGCCTAG
This sequence comes from Clitarchus hookeri, assembly GCA_002778355.1. Classification (NCBI taxonomy): domain Eukaryota; kingdom Metazoa; phylum Arthropoda; class Insecta; order Phasmatodea; family Phasmatidae; genus Clitarchus; species Clitarchus hookeri. Next base: position 120,570 of record NQII01005408.1, read on the forward strand.
CATCCCCCAAGACGTCAGAAACGTTAGCACGAGTACTTTAATCGGCCCTTAAGGCGCCAAATATATAACCTAGTACATTTGAAACACCGAGTGACTACATTATTGTTTACCCTATTCAACATCCAAGGCGCCCATAGTCTGCGCCAGAGAGGTAACTCAGACCCTATGAACCACCNTTATTGTTTACCCTATTCAACATCCAAGGCGCCCATAGTCTGCGCCAGAGAGGTAACTCAGACCCTATGAACCACCCTGCCTGCATCCCACATGTGGGGAGTAACGTCAAGATTGTACACAATTGTTATTATAAAAATAAGAAAAAAATCATTTGAATTTACGATAGGCGAAAAAAAAAGTTATAAATCAAACAGATGAAATGTTTCAAAATGTTATGTGGTTTCTAACTATGTATATCTTGAGCAGGACTACAGACGAGTGAATGTTCAAGGAAATTAAAATTACAATAACACAATCATTCATATAATCCGCATTAACTAACATGCATATAATTGTGGGGAACCTACAAAGCACCTAAGCGAAAAATGCGATGTCTCAACACAGAGATTGAAGCTCAACGCATTGAGATAAATTGACAAATCCACAGTATAGCACTAACAGATTAATTTAATAGGTTGCATAAAGCAACGTGTGTAATTCAGGTGTAATATTATATAGAAAGTATTATTAAAAAAATATTACAGAATGAATAGCATAATGTGTGTGAATGTGTGTGGGATAATCTGCACACATTCTCGGCGAACTTAATAGAATTGCTCTTAAAAGTTGCTAGTTTTTGTTGAGTTCCTTTCTGTAAGGGTAAATACTGTCTGAATAATATACTTTAATAAATATAAATACCACCTTGGCAGTTTGCAAATGGAAGAGATCACCGCGAACGGACTTCACCACGAACCAGTCCCCAGGTCGAAATTCCTAAGGCGTCAGCAGCTACATTCCCCTCCCGCCCAACAACAGGTGTCAAAAATCTTGCTCCAGAGTCTTTTGTCACCGCTGACAAATTTCCCCGCAGCTGTATACCCTCCTGAAACCTTGACGTCTTTCAGAGAACGTCATTATGAGGGCAGGTAGATATGGGGGGGAGCCTCTTCTGCAAGCCGGCTGGTTTGTCACACGCCGAGCTATTCCGGTACCGTCCGACAATGTGTTGCCTCAACGGTTACATTCCTGTTCCCAAGCTGTAAAATTATCGCTGCAACACCAAATTATTCCACGTCTTACTATCTTAAACTCCTCTCACTCTTCACATTGGGATATTTGATTTAATCCTGATTCAAGATTTAAGAAGAAAAACAAATCAAATATTTATTTACACTTATCAAGCTTTTTTCCTAAGACATCAGTATATGTGAAATATGTGGGATATTAACGTTCATATGGACAATTGTGTTTTGGATACGATCTTATCGTACATGGACACTGTCGATAGTAGATGGGGCTTACCAGATGTATGATAATACTGTATAAGCTACGTGTGTGACTTGCCATTTGGCGCACACCATACATCATTTTGAAAAAGACAATGTGTAAAGATTATTGATATCCGGTCAAAATTACTGGTAATAGACGGAACTGAGGCTGGTTTTGGGAGCCATTACAACCCCCCTCCATCTCCCTCCACATATGACCACCAATGTGTAATATAAACTCTACTCATAACAAATATTTGAGTTCAATTTTTGTGCACTTTCAAAATTTTTTATTATTATGAATTCATTTATTACNGTAAAGATTATTGATATCCGGTCAAAATTACTGGCAATAGACGGAACTGAGGCTGGTTTTGGGAGCCATTACAACTCCCCTCCATCTCCCTCCACATATGACCACCAATGTGTAATATAAAATCTACTCATAACAAATATTTGAGTTCAATTTTTGTGCACTTTCAAAATTTTTTATTATTATGAATTCATTTATTACNTCTACTCATAACAAATATTTGAGTTCAATTTTTGTGCACTTTCAAAATTTTTTATTATTATGAATTCATTTATTACCTCCCTCTTCACAGGACTCCTTTCAAAGCAGATTCCTGACTACGCCACTGCGCTTTGTATCGCGTGGAAAATAAATACTGTTACAATTTCTCTCCAAGTCAGTGGGCTGAACCAAGCTCGTTAAGGTATGGAGGTCTTGATTAAATAAAAGAGTTAATTATAATTTCCTAATTTTATTTATAATAACTACAGACAAATTCTTTCGACCCAAAATCTCACAATAAGTTGATATCACTTGCTGTTTACAATTAATTATTTCAATCAATACATTTTACAATTACCTCAAAGAAATTAATTTAATAAAATAATTACAAATCAGTCCCAATATACAGTATGTCAAACAAAACATATTCAATTATTTAATAAAATATGTTGACATTTCCAATATTTTTAATTAAGTCCGTGTGTCATGTTCTTTCAGTCCCACCTCAGNTTAAGTCCGTGTGACATGTTCTTTCAGTCCCACCTCAGTTTAGTTAAGGTCCCACCAGTCCGAAATGTTCTAGAGTTCTCCGAGCGCCCTGGTGCACAGTAGCCTTCACTCGTCGGGTTTCACACCCTCTAGGCCATCGCCCAGCAGTTTCTCTAAATGCCGCGTTACGCCGCAGGTCCTAATTCCCAGGATATTCTTGCGTATCCTTTACACTTGTCGGCTTCTCCAGAAGGGAGGAGGAGGAGGGGGCTGTGACGCCCTGCAGCCCNCAGTAGCCTTCACTCGTCGGGTTTCACACCCTCTAGGCCATCGCCCAGCAGTTTCTCTAAATGCCGCGTTACGCCGCAGGTCCTAATTCCCAGGATATTCTTGCGTATCCTTTACACTTGTCGGCTTCTCCAGAAGGGAGGAGGAGGAGGGGGCTGTGACGACCTGCAGCCNGGGGGGGACGAGGCAGTGGGAGCTCGCTGCCGGTGTGAGCTGCAGCGCGCAACCATACAATATCTGGTCAAAAGTATCCGGAAACCCAAGCGAAACTGTCCAATAGGTGTCCCTCGTATATACTGGCCAGTAACGGACATTAATATGGAATGGGCACACCCTTGGCCTTTATTACAGCCGTAACCCTGTGGGTGAGACTATCAAACATATGCCGGAACGTTTCTGAGGGAATAGCCGACCAAACTTCCTGCAGCGCTGTAGCAAGTGTATAATCTATCCGCGGTTTACTCACACTTTTTAAACCAAAAATTTGAAGAAAAAAAAAAACCCCATGCATGACGTTTCTGTTTGTTTCCTAAATACATAATGTATCACCAATTTCTTATAATTCTGTTTTGAAAAAAAGGTATCTAATTTTTTGTTAAATTAAAAGTATACTTATATTTTTCTTTAAATCATAATAATTCATTTATGATTAATATGAATAAAATTGCAGAGAAAATACACGTGTTGGTAATGCCTGGTAAAAAATAGTTCTTATGAAAAATATTATTACACTGGGCGCGCACGAATCCTGTGCGTTGTCCCTTTGGTGTAATTTTCTAGACTTAGTTAGGATTTATTTACGTGAGACGGGGGGAATATCCTGGAAGTAGAACTTAAGCAGGGCTTCAGAAAAGTTGGAAGTAACCGTGAATGGACTATAGTAAGTGATGTGGGTCGTCGGGATCTAGCATGCAGTCGCAGTTCCAGTTCATTTCCGGAATCTTACTGTCCACGAACCACTCGCGAACAGATGGTGTTTTATGGCAGGGAGTACTATCATCCTGAATCAGTTATTTCCAAACTGGCCTTCTTCTACGGTGGACAACACGCAGCTGGTTAAAATGTCCTTATATAGCCTTCCGCCGTTAACTTTCACCGTAGTGTTACGACAGAACCACATCCCTTTCTTTCATGAAAGCACCCCCCCCCCCTTCCCCTTTGTGAAAACCCACCACTGCCGAATGTCAACGTACGGCACTATACAGCCCGGCATATATCGTTCACCTGGCATTCCCCTCACCCAAACCTTACCATAGGACTGCCTCATGGAATATAGTGATTCATCACTCCAAATCACGCGTCTCCAGTCGCCAACATTCCAGTGGCTGCGCTCTTTACACCATCGAACACGGCACTTCGCGGTCACAGGCGAAAAGAGCGGTTTAATGGCAGGTGCCTGAGCTTCGAACCCCAATCCTCTCTAACCTTCGGCGCTCAGTCATGGTGCTAGCTGCGCAACTGGCGGCACTGCGGAATTCACGAGTGATGGTATCACATTGTGACACCCGTTTCCACTTCACAATTCACATCCCCGTCGGTCGACTTGGGCAAATTGAGAAGGGGCGGAAGTTGCCCTGGCGGATTGCTTGCTAATGTGGCAGCTAATAAGTACAACACGTTCGTAGTCACAGAGCTTCCTTGCTCCATCCATTCTGCCGGTATCGCGTAGCACTGACCGACATCAATTATTTTTTCTTTATCTGGCTAGCCCCGAAATCTTGCTACGCCAACGTGAGCCTATTTACAGTTCTGTGAGTCCTCCGGCATGCATGTTACTAGCTTAGTTCGGTTGGAAAATGGGCTGTGTCTCAGGGAAAGCCCANGTTCTGTGAGTCCTCCGGCATGCATGTTACTAGCTTAGTTCGGTTGGAAAATGGGCTGTGTCTCAGGGAAAGCCCTATACACCTTAGGTCGGGTTAAATGATCAAAACTGGGCGCAATCGAGCCCTCTGGCTCCTTTTATAGCAGCATCGGCGCCCGTAAAGATATCTAGGCGCCAGTTTACGTTTACAGATGGGTCTCCGGATACTTCTGATCAGATAGTGTACACGCCAGCAAAATAGTAAGGCGTTACTTGACAAATATCGATCGCCGTATATCGTAGGAGCAAGAATAATCGTGCGAGACGATAATTATCAATTATCGTACTGCCGGGCGAGTTTTTTTTGTCCATGGCGGCATCCAGCTCTGGAGAAAAGAAAAAAAAAGCAGGGTGGAGTTAGAGGTCGGCAACAGAGGCTGACAACACAATAACCACGCAGCCCCAACTCTGAGGTTGGGTGTAGAGTAACAGTTTGGCAATGCTC
>NQII01005408.1:126408-176062 GCA_002778355.1 Clitarchus hookeri
AAAAAAAAATTCCCTCTCCGTAACTGCATATGTTTTCACGTGAAACTGGCCCCTGAATGCGTGGTGTCAAGGTTGAAAATCTTGGGAGACGATCAGTTAAGTTCCTCACCCGCGCACAAGTGCCCTACGAACTAACCATACCTAGAAATCTTGTTTATTTATTTACTTTATTTTGATTTTCCTTACCCTAGCGACGTCAAGGCCTGAATGCCTTTTCTTACACTTAACCGGGCATAAAATATTGTACACATGCGTAATAAAAAAAAAAGTAAAAATGTCTTAAATCAACAAGATACGAAACAGAAATATATAATAAATCAAATACACTAATGCTTAAAATTCATCTGTCTCTTCGAACTAAATATCTTGGGCAGCACCAGATTCGAGTGAATGATTAAGATAATTAACATTATATAATAGCTCAATCATTGTAAGTGCGCAGAACTTTCAAAGAACCGAAAAAGAAAATGCGATGCCTCTGCACAGAGATAGAAGCTCAAATCACTGAGAAAAAATTAACAAAGCCACAGTACAAAACTTACAGATTTATTCAAATGAATGCATGCATAAATAAACAGGTTTAGCTAGGGTATATAATTACTTAGAAAAAAGAAAAAAAAAAAAAAAAATGTTCAATACCACAGAATAAATAGCGTGATTTGTGTGTGTACGTATGTGTGAAATCATCTGTGCCTTCTATTGTGTGTACTTAGGATAACTGCTGTAGTGTTGTCGAGTTACTTCCACGGGTTAGTTATTCCACGCTCGGGTAACAGACACGGTGATAGAATATGAATAGATAGACCCGAGTTTTTTGAGCTGCGATGGTTAAGCGAGATGTTTTAGCACGAGTGTCAATAGTATAGTCACCGCCAAGGTTTTCAGTCGAGTAATTAAGTATTGCGGTTTTGTAATATACAGAGCCATCATTGTAACGTAGTTAACATTAACTTCATTGAAGCATTGGTTCATTTAATCAGGTCAAGGAAAACGTTTTATCATTTAATGTGGCCTATAGAAGGATCAACAATTGTGATTTGATTGGAGGGAGGGGGAAGAGAGAGAGAGAGGACAGAAAACTAAGCAGGGCTTTCCTAAACTGCTCAGTTCTGTGAGTACATTCTTCTAGCTAGCGCTTATAACTTTTGTGTAGGTGAACAATTCCCTACTCTGTTGAAGGGCCTAGGTCTGTCAACAACTTTGGGAATTTCCTCACATGGACATCTTCCCAATACGTTACTATAGGCTGTTCACGGTAAACTGAGCACTTTCGAAAGCCCTGCTTAAGATCTACTCGTATCCACGCAGAGTATTCTTCCGCATTATGCAAAATTAACACTGTCATGAGCATCGTCACTTTATCCGTGCGTTGGTCAAGTGAAACTGTGAAATTATTAGAAACGTAAGTAATTATACAAAGCTGCTAATTTTTACACCTATATGCATTAAAAAAAACAGAAAAAAAATTAAGTTGCCACAAACTGTTACGTAACTTTTTTAATTCGACATTAGGACATGTAACTACTTTCCCTTCACCGTTACGAACTTTACTGGGCGCATGTCACTCAGTGAACCCGTAAAAAATATATGCAGGTAGGAGCAGTGACCTTTTTCTAAGGTTGATTTCAAAAGTGCTCACTTTACCATGAACAGACTTTACCCGTGTAAACTTTAAACTTTACTATTCGATTGCCACGAAACACACTGACTGTTTCACTCACTCTTAGTAGTGTCCAGTAAAGGTTTTACGTATGATTTTAGTGATTATATAAAAAAGGATAAACTGAACCTTGGCGACCATTATAAACCAAATGGAAGAATTTTTAATCGCATTTGCAGAAAAAGAAGCAAATCTGCACCTTCTCGTTTCGTATACAGATAGCCCAGTGCGAGTGACATGTTACGGATGCTAGGATTTAAATATAAGACGTAACTAATGTTACATCACTCAGGAGGGATAAATTACTGTTAAATATTTGTGCATAACTTGTGTGATTATGCACGTTATTAAACGTAGCAACAACGAAGACTGACGAGGATCACTGTAACCATATGTCAAGTCGAATTAGTGGATTTATTTATCATTTAATAGTTCACAAGTTACTTCTCACTATCTGTGAGGGTTTCTTTTTTAAATTGTATGAACATACAAGTGTTTGTAAACATTATAATAATGTTCTGGAATACGGTCAAGCGAAATAAATCCTTTCGTGTTACGTCTTTGATCTCAGCTAGTCAACACGATGTCCACTCAAGTAACTACGTTCACTCAAAATGGATTTGTAAGCGGAATAAATCTTAGTATTAACTGAAATAATCCAAACTACACAAAATAACTAAAACGTTCCAGTATGCAGGATTTCGCTTAATTTGTAGGTTCACGGTTCCATCATGCTAATGGGAATCATTTATTTATTTTAAATTTCAGTATTCACTTGGCTAAATGCAGTACTACTTAATTAATTATACAGTTCAGTCGACTAGTTTTGACTGTTTGCTCTTAAAGTTAATAATGTATTCTTCACTTTTTCGTTTTTAGAATCGTGGCATTAAAGAAATCATATCAATAAAAACATTAAGGTTTTATTTGCAGTGCATTACACATAAATTCTACTTTCTGTAATTATCTTCATCTTTACTGTGAATACTAGAGTCAGTACGAATTGACACCAAAGAGATTATATACATGTGTCAATGTATAAATATACACACAAGCACGCATTAACTGATCACATAAATATGTACGGTTCTAGTATCACAGCAAAACAGGTGAACATATGAAAGTGAAACTGTCCTTCAGTTCACTGTTATGTTTTATACAGCATGAATGGCTTCACATCAATAATTAAATTCCATTATGTGTAGCATTAAGGTAAATAATTAATAAATACTTCCTTTTCAGTGGACATTAGAGGAATCACAACGAAAAATATTACCTATTAAAAGTAATGACAAGAATAACAAAAAAATCTGTGGACACGAAACCCATGATATGCGAACGCCTATGACGAACCAGATGTCTGGGGTCGGACCCCACTTAATATTTGAAGGGAAGAGGAGGACAGAACGACCCAACGAAGCGTATAGCTGATCTTGTAATATAGTTTAGTGTCTCGCGCATCGTCTGATTTCATTACCTACCCTATGCATTCATAGCATTCGCATTATCTACAGAGATATGCCTTTACGGGCGCTGAGGTAATGAAACAGGCGGAGAATCAATGCAATTACATACATACTGCCAAAGAAAATATATAATCAAGCGCCTGTCCGAGTGCGTCCGAGAGAGAGAGAGAGAGAGAGAGAGAGAGAGAGAGAGAGAGAGAGAGAGAGAGAGTGTGTGTGTGTGTGTGTGTCTCTCTCTCTAATGTTAGAATTATGCTCATATGCGATGCGAGTTACTGAGATTTTATTTACAATAACTACAAACAAAATTCTCTCGACCCAATATCTCAGAGTAAATTTATATAACTTGCTGTTTACAATTAATGAATTCAATCAATACGATTGACAATCTCAAAAAAATTAATACAATGAAATAATTTAAAAAATCAGTCACAATAGACAGTGTATCACCACCTATTAAATTATTTTATAAATTATACGTCCATATCTGAGAGTTACAATATTTACAATAAAGTCCGTATCACATGTTATTCAGTCCCACCTCAGTTTAGTCGGTGTCCCACCAGTCCGCAATGTTCTAGAGGTCTCCGTGCGCCCTCACGAACAGTAAGTAGCCTTCACTCGTAGGATATAACGCATTTTCGTCCATTCAAACCACGGATACCTCGTCCGCAATCCCCTCGCAATCTCCCGTCGTCGTCCGTCCCTCACCGCACTTGACTTCAATACCGCACTCAGCCGGATGGCCTCCGCCAAAGACTGCTGACAGTTCAGCTGTGGCTTGCATTTATAGGGTCGTAGGTCATCGCCCAGAAATTCCTCTAAATGCCGCGTTGCACAGCGGGTCCTAATTCCCAGAATATTCTTGCGCATATTCCAGCAGGGGGAGGAGGCGAGGCTGTGACGCCAGCTATGTCACCACTGTCAGTCATTTCGCTGGCTGCCCGGGAGGGGGANGAGGGGGAGGGGATGGCAACGAGGCAGCGAGCTGGTCTGCCCGGAGTAGGGGAGGGTTGGGTGAGTACACCCCCCCCCTTTTTTTTAGAGCCGGACCGCGCATATGAACTGCAGCGCGTAACACTATATATACCAACAGTGCGATGAACTGTGCCGTTTAGACATATGTCAAATCTGTAATCATATATATATATATACACACACACACACTTGGAATTGAAGCATGATTGCTTCGAACAACAAGGTACTTCTTTGGAAAGACGTGTACTGATTACATATTTGACATGGAGATGCGAAACATCTACTTAATAATGACGTTAATCAGATAAAATAATTGCATGCGTAAACTTTGGTTGAAAAAATACAACCAATCCACACAGGAACATGCGAGCTTATGTTCATGCAATAAGTAATTTTTACCTTATCTCTTATAAGGAAGTGTGCCAAAAATTTGCTTCTTTAAACTTGCAAATTATTTAGACCCACACATTATACGACGGTAGTGCAAGAACTTGCACTGAACGCTATGCCTGGAGGAAATATATTCACAGTTGAATACCGAAAATTACTATCAAACTTTTTATGTTCAAAGTAGGCCTAAGCAGGGTCTATTACGAAATTAATAACAACCATACATTTAGTGAGAACTTGTGCTCATAATGGTTTTCTTATGTGCCTCGGAGAACAATATCTTAACACGGACAGGACCCGCGAGCTTCCCTTCCTTTCTTACTGCTTCTCCTTTTCAATTTCTGGTTAATTTTCGGCGAGCCTCTTAACAGAAGCGTGCAGCAATTACGTTCCCCTTCCCTCGCCATCTTCGCCAGCACTCCTCCGTGCTCGCCACTTTCCCCATGATTTATCACCAATCTGGATGAATTGCTAGCATTGCGTGTGCGAGGGGGTGCGAAGGGGGGAGTCTAGTCACCCTCTGCCGCGGGACCAATATAGCACAACTCACCCTGTTCTCTCTCTTCGCCGAGGGGTGGGGTGGGGAACAGGGGCATTCCTCGGAAGGGAAGGCGCAGTGGACCATTACGAGGACTTAGTTTGTCGTTCAATTTTTTTTACCCCTTCGGGCGGTTTTAGAGAGAGAGGAGGGGGGTGGTTCCGGGAAATACTCTCCAGTCAGCGTCCTAAACTCCCCCACGCGCGCACAAATGGGCGAGCACGAAATGAAGAAGCGAAGCAGAGGGGCGAGCGAAGAGCTTCTAGACTACGCGCGCTCCAGGGAGCCGCCCTCGGCGCCATAACATTCCATTATCTGCTCAAACGAGCCCGTACACACCCCACTTGCTGGTCAGCACCGCTCGGAGGATAGGCTGTCGCCCGCGTTTCTGCCGAACCTGGTTTATTGCGCCCTTATGCAGACATCAACACGCCGTTTCTCCCTGCCCAACATTGCGAAGCTGTGGTGATGGGGGGGTATTTCACTGCGTGTTCGAAATCTTTTATATTCTTAACCCATTTCATTTTGTTGGCCAGAAACACACTGAAATATTGATCTAATTTTTCTGCTGCTCTGAGACAAGACCTTCTCTGTAGTACAAATTTGAGTGCGATCATTAAGTATTAAAATATATCTCTTCACGAAATACGAAACACTACGATCAACTAACATCGCACAGTAAGACATTTATAACTAAGTTTTTCGCGAAGTCGTTTTCTTCAGGGGCTGCTTCTACACTAAAAAATCCTAGCTATACCTACAAGGTTAAAAATTACAAATCGTCGAATAAGAGGTTCAGCTCCAGAAATCCAAATATTTTTGCATTAATTAAGAAATAAATAACAAATTTGCAAGAATAATATAATTTATATCGAAACCCAATACGACTTACATCAATATATCTGTGTAGTCAGAAATACATTTTAAAAATTGCTGAATATAAGTAAATTTTTGTATTATTTACGTATGGCTGTACCTGAATGTTCGTGAAGTAAAGGATGTTAAGCTCACCTTAAAGTGAATAAAAACAGTATCTTTCAACTTACGTTTTTAATTTTTTTTTTTTTGTAAATGGCAAATTTTAATTAACTAGAGATTCTTTAAACATCCCAGTTAAACCATTTTGCTCACACAGACTCCACAAAAATAATATGATGGTACCATAGAAGGAAATTTTTCAGAATGTTCACGTTTTCGTTGCCTTTATTACGTATCTCAACGGAACACTTTTTCCAAGAAATTCTGGCCATTGTGTTCTGTTATAACTTATATTTCAAGCAAAGCATACCACATTGAAATCAAAACATAGAAAGGTAACAGAAAACACTCCGAAACAATCATTGTAAGTCCAATCAATTATTAATCCATTGTGCCGAATACGGCAATTAATTTTTTTATTGCGTTTTGTTCACAGTTTTAAAACATTGAAAAATATCTAAGGAGTATCGAACCTCCGGGTACTATTTTAGTCATGTTTCATTTAGCTTGTTGTTTTAGAAAGTTTCGAAATTTTTTAGGAATGTTAAGATTTTCATTGTACCTAATTCAATTCTCGGAATGATATCGTGGGAAATGTATTTACCTGGTATGTAAAATACCTGCTGTATTGGACAACCTCTTCGTGAAGTTAGGAGGCAAGCCAGCACGACGGAAAGACTAACACACCAGTCCAGTAGCTTGAGCGTAGACGTGATGTAGTACCGGATACGAGTGCATGTGTCATCCCTTTCTTTCCTTTGCTTTTTTGTCTCGAGCGCGCAGTCAGCTCCAGATAGGCGGACGCTTACAAAAGCAGAGTACACAATATAGTCACTTCAACTATCAACTCGCCACGCGATGTTAGGCTTTCGTTTCATTCCGTAGATAACGCCAGCACGTCTGGTTAACAATGCATTCATCGTCGGCCGGAAGACAATGGAGACTGAATACATCAGCAGGTTTGTTGATAGCTTGTTATAACCCTCCAAGCCACCGTCATTGCGTAGAACCGATGAATGCAGAAGTGTGTTTCCCCAACGTGTCACTGGGAGCGTGTTACGAAAACCGGAAGAGCCCCGTGGTTGTCGACTGATTGGCCGTTGCAACATAGCTGGTTCGCCATTCATATTCAGTGACCACTTTTGAAAGCCCATTGCGTACGATTCTGCCCTCGTGTGTAAACTGAAACTGCTATGGCCCTACGATCACAAGTACTCACGTCTCGATCAAGTAACAATGGATTTTACATAAATGTTAGTATGTCTCTACGGAGCCGATTCTTACTCTTAAAATAAATCAATAGTTTCAATGGTTACAAATTACAAACATTACTCTATAAATAACAAGTTAACACGAAGAGATATGTTTCATAGTCAGAATGCCAACGAAGCCGGAATAGTGTAGACGTCATGCCACTTGCCTCCCGCCACAGCAAACCGGATTTACATATAAAAACGTGGCGGACGTTGCTGTTGACCGGTGAGTTTTACTTTTCTCATTGCTATTCCATCTCCACATCACTACACCATCATTGGCGCTAAAGGCCTCAGCTGTTAGGCGCCGCCAAAATATCTCCCTCACTCTTAACTGCCAACATTATTATAGATACGTCACGCATTGTTAAAATTTTTCTATATGTTGTTATTAAGAGCACGTGGTACATAAAATGACGCTGAACACGTTAATTGAAGTCCGTATGTTTATGGAAGCCAATATAGAAAAATCGAGAAAGAGCAATGCTAAATAACAATATCTAACTACTTTGTGTGCAAATAGTTTTACAGAACGACACATTCCTTTAGCGAGATATCTTACGCCGCAGTAAAAATCACCCCCTGTAACGTGTTTGGTTAATTCTTAAGTATCAAGAGCATTTTGTAATTGTGTCAATATAAAAGTACTCTATTTTTTGTTAACTTAAATTTTTAATTAAATTTTATCTATAAATTATAATATTTCATTACTAAAGAAAAAGTTGAAAACGGGTAGAAAATAAGTATGTTGGTAACGCCTAGTAAGAAATAGTTCTTATGCAAAATATCATTACACTGCGTACGCACGAATACGGTGCAATATCCCTCTGGTGTAATTTTTTAAACTAGGTTAAGCTTTGTTTCTATGAGGCAGAGGAATATCCTGAAAGTATAACTTTAGCAGGACTGCAAAAATGTTGGAAGTAACCGTGAATGGCCTATATGTACAATTTATTACATTATCTGCTTTGCATGTAACAATAAAGTTTTCCAGCGTGTGAAAACATGTGAATTCACGTTTCCAGCAGTTGCAGAATTACGTTTTGTTGTTATTCCACAGGAACCGTACAATTTTCCGACATAAAAACGGTCCTATTCCAGGACCTAAGATACCTACTTGCCAAATTTCATCAAAATCCGTTCAGCCGTTATGGAACTGAGTGGTAACAAACATACACACACACAGACTTTCGCATTTATAATATTAGTAGGATCGGATAGGAAAGTAGGATTTTACGTCGAAAGAATGAGGGAGTGTAAAATCTTACTGCTTCCATTTCTTTATTTAATCTTTACCATAGCATATTACTTTACCCATGCCCGCCTATTTCTATACGATCCGCTTCCTTTCCCCGCCCACCAAGCGTCATGGGCAGATTTCTAAGGAGAAAGGTTCGTGAAACATGTTGAAATAACGGTTTCAGTCTGAACAAGCAGATAGCCGGCAAGAGCCCAAACATGTTACACACACACACACACACACGCACACACACGCACGCACACACACACAGTTTCACTATGCAGCAGCAATATCTCAAATCTACACTCTAGGAAATTATTTGTACATTTACCATATCAGTGTATACATACAGTGATAAAGCGCGAATGGTAAATTTATTTCCCCATACTTCCATGGTAACTTTCCTACTGTTGCTCAGGAAAGAGTAAAATTGATAGGAAAGTTCCCTATTTGTGTAGTAGTGGTGCTAAAATATCCTATATCTTCAGCCTGATACATAATACTATTTCCATATACTATATAGGTTAAAAACTTTAATTACAGTTTAGGAAGTTTACCAGAAATGTTTTTACAGTGTACGAAGTTAAAAAACAGACTTCTCTGCTGAGTATAGTCACGCTACATAGGGCATGGTTTAAGGTTTGTAATTTATCATTTATACTCAGATAAAATGAATTACGTTTACAGGGATCAGTAAACATAACCTCAGTTATGTTTAAAATGTGTGTAGATAACATATTGTGGTCCAAACACTGTTCCAAAAATGTAATTAAAATTACGGAAAAGTACAAATAAAAGCATTCAGAAATCATCGTTAATTCAAGGACACTCCGTTTTTTCTATAACGAACTGCCATAAACTCCACACAGCTTTCTGAGAATACACGGAACTTTCCGTGTAATTTACCGGTTTGTTTTTCTGTATTCGCGGTTTATAAAGTAAGGTTACAAAGCCAGAAGTTGCCCTTTACCCCTTCCCCAGTAATGCAAATGTTTCACTAGAATAAAAAAAAAAAATAGTTACAAAACTTTCGTATCGCACTGGTTTTAAACAAGAGCTGGGAGTATCTCAACCCATCCCTCTATAGTTCATTCATGGCTACTGTGTACTTTTCTGAAGCCCTCTTAAAGTTCTACTTCTAGGATATTCCTCCGCCTCGCACAAACAAAGCTTAACCGAGTCTAGAAAATTACACACCAGAAGGACAACGCACCACATTCGTGCGCACTCAGTGTAATAATAGTTTACATAAGAACTATTTCTTAATAGGCATTACCAACACACCTACTTTCTCACTGCTTTTATTCATATTAATTATAAATAGAATATCATGATTTAGGGATAAAATATAAATTAAATTTCAATATAACCAGAAATAAGGTACTTTTTTGCTTGTACATGGCATATTAAGAAACAACCAAACATGTCATACATGGGGTCATATTTCGAAGGTTTGAATCAAAAAGTGTGAAGTAACCGCGAATGACTATAGCCAGTCATTCAACTAGTTTACATGCAAGCCAGCGGTTTAAACAAATCATTTATGCATTAGCAATACGCGCATCTGATCCGATTTGGTGTTTGGTTTTGGAAGTGTTGTGGCTTCTTAAAGGTGATTTGTGCTACTGTTTGCTATTTGAATGTACAAGTGTTAGAGGAGTGAACTTCCTAACTGCAGCAACAACGATAAGTACCTGGTTACAGCGGCAAGGAACTCTTCATGCAATCTCGACAATGTTCATCCTCGAAACTCTAAGCTATTTGGGATATGAAGATGTTACGTATTCTATACGTACATAGCTCAGTTCTCTCTCACCATTATAGTGTGAGTCATCGTATATTTACTGTACATTTTTCGCAAAACGTTTGGGAATATGCGGGAATTTTTGACAGTGTACATCTGAAGTAAAATAATTTTTGAGCGCTCTCTACAGTTAAATGACACATTAGACCGAAGAAATTAGTTACTACGGCTGTTAATAGGCTGAATAAAAACCATATGAGCAAGAAGAGATAATAATAATTATTATAAAAATATAATTTCAATTTTTTAACTGTGCAGTTTTAATGGACTTTAAATCTACTCGAAAGTTGCACAACAAACGTGTATCAGAGTTATTTCACCCAAAGTTACAGTAAATATTGAGGGGTGATCAAGGAATTAAAACTTATTACTTCAGAATACTTAAACGTCTCAAAGTTCTTGTTATATATTTCCGTGTTTAGTAAAATCATCTTTCTCAAAACTTAATTGCAAATTCAATTGAAAAGATTTCGAGAGATGACTCTGAAAATATTTGAACGTTCTTTGCAGAATGAAATATATTTTGAATGCACTTTGAAGACAATTTCACCCTTTCTTTCAGGGTTTAGTACAAACCTGATTGAATGCAGACGAGTTGAAGAGAAGTGAAGTGCTTGTGAGAAGAGTTATGGCTTTGGAAATACTTTTAAAAGTTCTCATTAAAGTTTTCGGCTCAAATAATATCCAGAAGAGCACTGGAGGAGGAATGGTCTGCACTGGAAGCAGAAATGTCAGGAAAGAAAGGGAAACTATTCTTGATAAAAGTCTCGTGGGGTATGCCTTTTATCCTTAGATAGACAGTAGAAGGAAAATGGGAAGTTGAGCACATAGGGATCTGGGACCGGAGCTCGGAGTTGTTGATTCTCAGTCATCCCGGGTCCCCCGGCGGCCATTTTTCCCTAAAATATTTTCCTTTTCCCTTTGCAGTCGAATGTTTTTCCTCAAAATGTCATTTTTTTTNGGGTCCCCCGGCGGCCATTTTTCCCTAAAATATTTTCCTTTTCCCTTTGCAGTCGAATGTTTTTCCTCAAAATGTCCTTTTTTTTTAATTAAAATTTCCCTTTTATCCTTCAAAATTTCCCGTTTTATTCCTCAAAAAAGCACTGATCCCACCCAGCTGCAAAAACGATCCCCCGAAAGGGATACGGATTTTGGGGGATAGTTTTCGAGGGTAGAGCAGTGGCGGTAATATTGGTTTTATAGGCATAAGGTACGCGAAATGGATACAAGGATCCAGAGTCCGGAGTCAGACCTAACCATCAGCCATCTTGGTTCTGTCAGCGATCTTTTCCGCCATACTGGATATCGCTGTCAGTAACCTTGACCTTTGAACTTTAAACAGTGACCTTGAATGACCTTGGACCCCAAAATCCAACAAATTCTTAGAAGTCATTCAAAAAAACCGAAAACTCTTTAAGCATGTATACATAGTTATTTAAAAATTATAAAATTAAAATTATGAATGTTTCAGCACAGTGGATACGAGGGACTGGAGTCGACCAAAAACCATGTTATGACGTCACCCAACCACCATGTTGGACCCAGGTGACCTCGACCTTGACCCATGTCCTTCACCCAATAACCGTGACCTTGAAAACAAAACGAGAAAAATTTGTAAATATTGAATAAATTCATAAAAGTCAGCGAGCATATTGCATTACTGACTATTACCGCCATATTTGATTCAGGTGACCTTGATATTTTACCTTGACCCAAGTGATATGTAACCTTGAACCCAAAAATTCGTCAAAAATCTCAAAAATTTCCTTTGAATTTATAAAAAATTAATAAAAATGTCAAGATAATATCACCGACATCCAATAGGGCAGACAAGATGGCTGATGGTTAGGTCTGACTCCCGACTGTGGACCCCATGTATCCATTTCGCATACCGTATGCCTATAAAACCAGTATGGCCGCCACTGCTCTGCCCTCGAAAACGATTCCCCCAAATCCGTCCAATGTATCGAAAATTCAATTTCGGGGGATTGTTTTTGTAGCTGGGGCGATCGGTAATTTATAAAGGAAAAAACTGAAAATTTTGAGGGGAAATTTTAATGAAAGAAGGTTCATTTTTATGGAAAATGGTATATTTTAAGGGAGAAAATAAAAATGTTTAGGGGAAAATAGCCGTCGGGGGACCGAAATGACAGAGCATGAACAGCTGCGAGCTCCGATCCCAGATCCCGATGTGCCCAACATCCCATTTTCCTTCTACTAAAGACTACATTTTTTAAAAATTATTTTGACAATAAAGTGTGACAAGTTCTGCACGTATCTGCCACCATGCATTGTGGACTGTGCTCCTGACTCTGTTTTACACTTTCTTAAGAGTACCTGACAACCGAGTCTCTGCTGTACAAATCAATACGATCCACAGTACACACCTTTGACAACTCCGTGATTTATACTGGCATGATAACTCAATTTACAATACGAAAAATTAACCCATATAAACCCTAGCGATTAAGCTGTTGGCGGAAGATGCCGTGCCCCGCTTCCTATTGGCACACACAGCTCTATACTATGGCTCCGTACATACGAGTCACATTTCCATACTTAAAACCGTACAAACAGGTATTGTTTCCAGCGTATTTTTCTCAGAATGTTTTATACTGTCATTATATTTATACGGGAAATAAATATTTAAATACAGACATGATTAAAACTTAACAAGTACCACTTTTCAAAGTTTGAATATGACAAATTAAACAGAAAATTATTGTTATTCTGGGTAAAGTGGTGCTGGCGAACCTGGCGACCCGAGTTGGTGGAGCTTTTCTCATGACGACAGGTAATGACAGCGTTCGAAATACGCCACGCCCAGCCGCCGAACCTCGTGGTGCAATGATTTTTTTCTAACCTACCTTAAAACTATGAGGAGAGTCGGTGCTCCTAGGTAAGGATGGGATCTAAGTGCGTTTCAGGGCTGAGCCCCATTCGCCTAGGCATGCTCAGGGAAGATTCTAACAACGGCACATGCTCGCGACTTTACTGAAATCAGGCAAACATGGCCGACATTGGGGTCATGGTTACCTCCCATGCCAACCTAAGATAAGAATGGCTTTAGAGGTGGGAAGGTAATCAGTATATGTACCGTGAAAATCCATCGATAGAAAGGAATTGCAAAGTCGCATGCAATTTCTGAAGTATATTCGTGCGCATCCAGTATAATAATAGTTTGCATGAGAACTATTTGTTACTAGGCATTACCAACACGCATATATTCTCCCTATTTTTATTCATAGCAGTTATAAATGAAATTGTTACAATTTAAAGATAAAAAAAACAAATAAAAACACTTGCGATACTTGACGCATTTCGGAAACAAACACGTTAAACATTAGGTGACTTATCAAAGATTCGATGAAAAAAGTGTTAAGAAACCACAGAAAAGATTCATACTAGAGCATAGACTGGGAAAGGATAATCTTTATAAAAGGGGGTTTGAAAATCTAAAAGAGNACAGAAAAGATTCATACTAGAGCATAGACTGGGAAAGGATAATCTTTATAAAAGGGGGTTTGAAAATCTAAAAGAGAAAATACTGGTCGGGATTGCTTTCTTTCCTCCGTTGGTCGCGCTGGTTATAATTGTAACCAGGGGGTGTGGCGGCTCTTTGTTAGTCATGTTTCGTGGCACGCCTCGTGCTTTGGGAATTATTCATTNATTGTAACCAGGGGGTGTGGCGGCTCTTTGTTAGTCATGTTTCGTGGCACGCCTCGTGCTTTGGGAATTATTCATTATGAAGGAGACATGAACATCATCTCGCGTGTGGCTTACCACCCCAAGCCCCAGATTCTTCTGGTTTGTTCCAGTTCACTTTCACCCCATTACTAGCTTCATGATTTAGTCTACATTCACACACACACACTCTCTCTGGTCCAGTTCTAAGTTTCACACACAGAATTTTAATAGAAAGAGCAAATCCAACACCTGCACGATGCTTTTGGTGCATCGCTTACTTCACCACCGCTACAGTTCACCATAGCACAAGGTATAACACTCAAGAATCTCAATAGTCCAGTCATGTCGTTGAAATACAGGCGTGTTCAAGTAACTCCGCAGACTCTGGACTAGTACTCGAACCGACCCGATGTACTTATCCTTTTCCCTTTGCGGCAGACGTTGGTGAGCGAGTGAAGAGATTTGGGCGGATCTTGGCATCGAGGTCTTAGCCGATGAAGGTGAAGCGAGGTGAGCATGGAGCAGCACCGTAATGCAAGGGTGGGGGAANTTGGCATCGAGGTCTTAGCCGATGAAGGTGAAGCGAGGTGAGCATGGAGCAGCACCGTAATGCAAGGGTGGGGGAATGGGAGATCCTCGGGAAAACTCGCCAACCAGCGGCATTGCCCGGCACGATTCCCGCATTCGATAATACGGGAGGATAAGGAAAGGCATAGTAAGTAGTCTGGCGCTTGAACCAAACNCCGGCACGATTCCCGCATTCGATAATACGGGAGGATAAGGAAAGGCATAGTAAGTAGTCTGGCGCTTGAACCAAACACCTCACGGCCCACAGGTAATTTGTTTTTAATTAGTGGTTTAACGTCGTGTCGACAGGGTGTCATTTAAAAAGAAACCAGTTGAACGGACTTTTACAAACAAACACACACTCGCATTTAGAAGAGTACAACGCAGTGGCGTGTGGTGAAGTAATGCAAGATAAGAAGATGCTTGCTCAGTGCTGTACACACTTACCATACGCAGCAGGAACCAATAGGCTAACCTGAGTGGATCCGAGATAAACAGAATGCATTGCGGCCACTTACGAGAGAGCGGCGAGGCACACCATTAAACACGTGATGTGGCGTCAACTACACTACTACGTTTAAATGGCCGATGTGTAAACTAGCAAACGAATAGGTATAGCACAGAGCAAAACACAGCTTACCTTGCAACAGTTCAACATACGCCGCTAGTACAACGCGTAATCCTTTCATCAGAACATAAAGAAATAAAATAAACCACAGCCAAATGTAAAGCACAGTAATAATTTTACTCATTTTACTACAAATGAATATTNAAGAAATAAAATAAACCACAGCCAAATGTAAAGCACAGTAATAATTTTACTCATTTTACTACAAATGAATATTGTTACACGTTGATCTGCATAGCTCCCTTACCCCGTCCCACTCGGGCGAGCGGAGCAGTGTGTCAATGGTAGTAGAGTGGTAACACGAGCATTGCGCGTAGATTCACAAAGGAGTGCCANAGCAAAACACAGCTTACCTTGCAACAGTTCAACATACGCCGCTAGTACAACGCGTAATCCTTTCATCAGAACATAGAGAAATAAAATAAACCACAGCCAAATGTAAAGCACAGTAATAATTTTACTCATTTTACTACAAATGAATATTGTTACACGTTGATCTGCATAGCTTCCTTACCCCGTCCCGCTCGGGCGAGCGGAGAAGTGTGTCAATGGTAGTAGAGTGGTAACACGAGCATTGCGCGTAGATTCACAAAGGAGTGCCACTGCCACGATTACCCTATCGTGCCACCTTATCTCTACTAATTGAAGCCAAATTGTCGAAGCAATCATAAAATCTCATCACTGTCGTCAAAGATGAAAACTGCGGATTTTTACCCCGCGTACTCGAATTTGGTCGAAGCGAGGAACCTGTGCTAACCAGGCCACATCTAGTGCTCAGAAGTTGGTTGTGAGGTTCCATTGCAAAATCTACTTGAACGTACACTGATACGAATATTACAGACATTTGACGTACAATTTAAAGGTGAATTTACATTTCTGTGTACGTGGGGTCTCGATGGGTCATCTGGGAAATCTTCATACAAGCAGGCTTGGGAAGAGAATACGGAGANCTGTGTACGTGGGGTCTCGATGGGTCATCTGGGAAATCTTCATACAAGCAGGCTTGGGAAGAGAATACGGAGACTAGTGACGAAAGTGGTTTTCTTAGGTGTTCAGTCCCGCTGGTTTTGAAAGGAAAAGATGGCGATGTGTGGGATCATCCTCGACCAAGCTCCACAAATTTTTGTAGGCGCAGAAGGTTCCAAATCGTTAAAAAGTCTAAAAAGGTTATTAAAAAATAAAAGGATTACATCCAAAATCAAATTTAAAATGTATGTAATTTCAAGAGAGAAGGACTGAAAATAACATGTCATCTGCTACTGACAATGATAAATGGTAAAATTCTCTGGGCCTTGACGAAACCACTTCAATGCAGTGTCCAATTTGTGCAAAGACTGCGAAAGGCTCTTCTCCGTGGACAGTTTTAAAGCCAATGAACGAAGACGCCCTTCAATATGGAACATCAGCGCTACATGTCTACATCAGATTTTTGGAGTTCATCTTGGCGATTCCCTGCAAATTAGATGAGTACTTTCATAGTGTTATTAGGGATTACGACTTTTTGGGAGTGCATTATTCCTACTTGGCATTTTTTGCAGGTTTTGATCAAAAAGGCGTGGTGACAAAAATGATCCTGAAGTCCGGCAGAGCAAGGAGGTGGTATTACAGGAGTTGAAAAAAATTATTGCGTATTAATCCCGATCGCCAAAGACAAGTGTTTGGCTCCACCACTGACTGAAACTTTGCACGAATTTTTTTATACAGCTACAGTAACCAAAGTAACAGCGGTTAACTAGGAATTGATGAAAATGTTTTTTGTCATATTATTGATTTTAGTTAGTGGCCACAAGGTTAGTATCGACAAATTTGATTCATATTGCCAAAAAACTTTGTTTAACTTAAAGAAAATTTACAGTTGCTATGAACTAACACCGAATTTGCATAACGTATTACAGTATAGTGCCGTTATCATGAAACATTGTATTTTGCCAATGAGCTTGTTGTCTGAAGAGGCACAGGAAGCAAGGAATAGTTTTTCTGCTGGAAATCAAGCAGAAGTTTAAATATCAGTGATTCGTTGTGCCTACTTTTATCATCAGATCCGGTAATTTCGTCTGTGCGCAAATTACCGTCAAACAATTTTCGGGAACTTATCCATGGAATTAGAAGCGACTTAAAATATTTACTCATTTCCGATGAATCTGTGGTTGACAATCAATATTATGACGAAAATGACCAGGAAGACAGCACTGAAGACTCGTGGTCTGGTACAGATTGTTGAGTTATTGTGTAGATTTGTTCTCTTTTTGTAATACTTAAATGTTTGTAACATCATTATAACTTCAAAAAGTTGAACACAAATGTAAATAAATTTTTATTAGTGACTGAACACAATATTTAACAGTTTTACTTCTGCCTCGTGCAAATATAGATTTAGATCTAAATAATTCACTTAAGAATAAATTATATGTAAATCCAATGTAAAAACAAAAATATTGTGAGGGGTTCTCATTACCGCCACAACTTCCTTCCCAACCTCCGCCTAACTACCACTAGGACTATCAGGGTAGAGGACGGGAATGGGAAGCCTATTGTTACGCGCTGCAGCTCGCACCTGCCGCGAGCTCCCGTTATGCGAGGTCCAGCTCTGTGGGGGGGTCACCCACATCTACCTCCCTTCCCGCAATCGGGGGTCCGGCATTCTCGCCATCCTACTCCACGGACAACCAGGGTAATGACTGGCACACGGGACGTCGCTGGCGTCACAGACCCTCCTCCTCTCCCCTGCTGGAGAAGCCGATAAGTGTAATAAAGGCGTTTTATTTAAAATAAAAAAATAATTTTAACTAATGTTACAATAGAATATTAACCAGTAGAGAAAAAATTGTAAATATAATAATGTATTTAGCAATAATAGGCCAAGGAATTATTTTGCAATGTTTGGATGCTAACAAGGAAAATGTCAACAGACATGGAAGCACTTTGTTCTTTAATGGAAGGGCTAAGTAGCCAAATAAGTAGTGCCAGGGAATCGGTAAATAGCCAAATTTGTAGTGTTATTGAAAATTAGTACTGTTAGTGAAAATTTAAATAGTAAAATAGATAGTGTTAGTGAATATGTAAATAGCCAAATTATTAGTGTTAGTGAACTTGTGGATAGAAAAATGAACAGTGTGAACAAACATGTGGATAGAAAAATAGACAGTGTGAACTAAAATAGGATAGAAAAAAAACAGTATGAACGAAAATGTAGACCGAAAGATAGAACGTATAAGCGAATTAGTGAACAGTAAAATATACTGTAAACAATAAAATTGACAGCATGAGGGGCAGTATGAATGAAAGAATGGACAGTGTTGAAAGAAAGTGAAACAGGAAGTAAACGCCCTCAAGAAGGAATGGCAGGAATTTTTGCAGCAGCAGGGGCGAAGACATGCAGCAGCTGAGGAGGCGAATGTGGACAGCGAGGAGAACGTAGTGGTCGCCGCCAATACAGCCATCTCAGGAGAAGCCCTGCAGTTTTTCAGTGTGGGTGCACCTCAGCCAGGGGCGGGTAAAGGCAGAGTCAAAACAAAACCTGCCCCCTACGATGGAAAGACACCTTGGCGCGAATACCGGCACCTGTTCGAGATTATTGCCACCCTAAATGGCTGGACGGAAGAGCAGCGAGCGTACAACCTGGCGGCTGTACTGAGGGGACCTGGATTGACCAAATTGCAGTCGCTGCCAGAACGACATCGACTAGAATATTCCACATTGGTGTTGGCTTTAAAGCTGCGGTTAGGCGACAGATACCTGCGACACGCCCACCATACCCAACTGCGAAGCCGCATCCAGCGGACAGAAGAACCACTGCAGGAGCTGTGGCAGGACATCGTGATGGCTGTTACACACCTGTCTCTGGAGGGATGCTCTGAAGAGACCCGAGATGTCAGCGCAGTTGGCTTCTTCATCGACGCTATCGCTGACACCGAGGTGCGGCAAGTTGTATGGTTGGCTGTGCCTCACACCACNCAGTTGGCTTCTTCATCGACGCTATCGCTGACACCGAGGTGCGGCAAGTTGTATGGTTGGCTGTGCCTCACACCACGCAGGATGTCTTGGCCCGAGCAATGGAGGTGGAGTCAGCACAGCAGGCATCAGTGCCCCAACGACCAGTGCGGGCAGTGATGCTACATGAAGAGGAGGACGAAAGTGTCAAGAAGATGCTGAAGGACTTGCAAACGACCATGAGGAACATCGTCTCCAAGGTGCGCACTATGAAGATTATCCATTCCCCACCCAAACGGCTGGAATGTTGGTCGTGTACCAAACGGGGGCACCTGAAAGCCAACTGTTTTCAGCAGCAGCAACAACAGCAACCAGAAAACAGGCAGCAGGGGGTAGGTGAGAGTGCATCATCTTCGGGAAACTTGTAAGCACCGGTCTTGAGGAGCAAAGGTCGGTGATTGCTGGAGGGGAAGCCCCAATGTTTTTGCAGGTGCATATGAAAAAGGACTTGGATGCCATATTGGTGGAGAGGAGCTAGATGATATTTCTTGTCAGATGGTTGTTGATACAGGCGACTATAATAGTGGTAAGACCAGACATTCTCATGCTTGGACTCCCTATCCCCTTTACCACGCGATCATCCGATAAGAGCATGGATCACTGCTATTTGACAACAGTAATGGGCGAGACCACACCAGTCAAAGGCAAGAGATGGCTACTCTTAAAACAAGGTAACCTTAACATAGATCATGATATATACATAGCAGAAATAGAGGACGAATGCATTTTAGGTCTTCATGATGTATTACATAATCTTAGGTGCTATATCGATATTTGACTGGGGGTGTTATGGGATGGTAATACCGAGTTGATAGTGTCAACACGAGATTTATCTTCGCCGATGAGCTGCCCAGTAGTGCGTAATACGTCGACTGTGCTCCCTGCATCTAGCGAAGTTGTTATTCCAGGCAGTTGCAAGGTAATTTTGTCTCAGGCGGTTGGGCATAATCGAACCAGTCCAGAAAGGTGGCATTTTACAAGATGGTGTCATTGTAGCAAGGATTTTGATTTCTTCAAAATCGGATAGTTTGCCTGTTAGGATGATTAATTTATCTAACCATGCTATCCGTCATGAGGAGGGGGCCAAAATAGGGGTTTGGAAGCAGGTCTTACGGGTACTACCATATGTTCCAGAAGCTTCAATGCCACAAAATACTGAATGTCCTCTACCAGATGCTCTGGGGGTACTGCTGACCAAAACAAGAGAAAACCTCAACTGGCAACAGGAGAGGGCAGTTTCAGAATAGCTACAGAGAAATAGAGGTGCTTTCTCCTGTGAGTCCAATGACCTTGGCAGAACTAATGTCGCATGCCACCACAACGACACAGAGGATGCCATACCCATAAAGCAGCCACCAAGGCGACTACTGCTAGCTTTTAGATGAGGTGGTTGATGGTATTATGAAAGTGATGAGGGATTTAGATGTGATAGAGCCATATGTCAGTCCATTGTCTTCTCCCATTGTGCTTGTTAAAAAGATAGATGTATTAGATTTTGTGTTGATTACCACCAAATTAATAATAAGGGCAAGAAATTTTCTTACCCACTCATTAGGATAGAAGACACACTGAATAATCTAGCAGGTTCACAGTAGTTTTCTACTTTAAACAAGAAGAGCGGGTGTTGGCAGTGATAGGTGGCTCTGGAAGACATGGAAATACCTGTTTTTGTGTCCAAGGGAAAGGAAGCTGGCTATTCAAGGTTATGCCATTTGGGCTATGCAATGCCCCTGCCACCTACGAACGACTGATGGAGAAAGATCTGCCCTTTGACATTTGTCAGGTGTACCTAGACGACATTGTGGTCACAGGAAGAACATTTGAAGAGCACCTCGAAAGCTTAGATTCTCTGTTTCAAAAAGTGGCTGCAGCCACGTAAAATTAGTTCACAAGAAATGCCACCTTTCCCAAAATAAAATTGATTTCTTGGCCTATGTTGTGTCAGTCGTCCCATGGGATAGAAACAGACCCTGAGAAAACCAGACCAATAAGAGATTCGCCTCTACCAAAGGACTAAACAGAAATGCGAAGTTTCCTGGGCTTATGTGCTTACTACCGTCGATTTGTGCCCAGGTTCGCCACGATCGCCAAGCCTCTGCATGAATTAACGGAGGCAAAAATAACATTTTAATGGACCCTAGAATGCGAAATTGGTTTTAATAGACTAAAGGATATTCTGATATATCTCACAGTACTGGGCTTCCCGAGTAGAGAGTGAATTCATTCTGGATACTGATGCTAGTGATGTAGGTATCGTGGCTGTGTTATTTCAGATTCAGGATAGAAAGGAGAAGCCATTAGAATACTTCAGTAAGGTGTTACACAAGCCCGAGAAGAATTACTGTGTCACACGCAGGGAACTTCTGACACTGGTGAAGTCAATTGCATATTTTCACCCATGTCTTTATGGCAGACACTTCATCCTAACAACTGATAATGCTTCATTTCACTGGTTGCTAAATTTTAAGAACACCGAAGGTCAAATAGCTCAGTGGATACAGCCCCTGCCAGAATATGACTTTGAAATACGTCAAAGGTCTTAACGCCTTCACAGCAATGCAGATGTGCTCTCCAGGAGACCATGCGAACCATTCTGTCGTCATCTTGAACGCTAAGAGGAAAAGGTGGTGTATCGTGTAAAGCAAGGAAGACAATAATTGAAGGCCCTGTATCTTGCGATGGGTCACCTACATGGGTAGAAAAGGACATAAGAAATGATCAGCTAAGTGACCCCACTTTGCATACAATTTTTGGAATGGAAGGAAACAGGGCATCGACCAAGACGGGAGGAGAAATCAAGCCTAGGCATGATGGTCAAGGCATACTGGGTGCAGTGGAATTCCCTTGTTATAAAGAATGGTGGGCTTTACAGGAACTGGGAAAGTAATGATGGGAGACAAAGTCTTAACAATTGGTCCTACCAGAGTGTCGAATCCCAGAAGTACTAAGGGAACGGCACAACACAGCAGCAGGTGGCCACTTCGGTTTAAATAAGATCCTCGACAGAGTTCGAATGAGATTCTATTGGCTGTATTGTCGGGAGGATGTTGAGAAATGGTGCTGTCTGTGTGATGCATGTACCGCGAGGAAGAGTCCAAGGGTTAAGGACGAAGTCCTCTTCAGAAATACAATGGTGGGGCCCCATTCGAGAGGATGGCAGTGGACATTCTAGGACCACTACTAGTCACCGAGAGGGGGAATCGGTACCTTCTGGTAGCACACGAATATTTCACACAGTTGCCCGAAGTCATATCAAACCAAGAGGCTGGCGCGGTAGCTGATGTACTTTTAGAGCATGTTTTCTCCAGGTTTGGAGTGCCACTTGAGCTTCATTATGATCAAGGATGAAATCTTGAACCAACTCTTTTCTAAGTGGTAACGAGGATTTTAGAAGTGAAGAAAACCTGTACCACAGCATTACACCTTCAGTCGTATGGGATGGTCTNTTGGAGTGCCACTTGAGCTTCATTATGATCAAGGATGAAATTTTGAACCAACTCTTTTCTAAGTGGTAACGAGGATTTTAGAAGTGAAGAAAACCTGTACCACAGCATTACACCTTCAGTCGTATGGGATGGTCTAGAGTCTAAATAGTACCCTGGAACAGTATCTGGCGATCTTCGTAGAAGACAACTAGAAAGATTGGGACTCCACAGTACCCTTATTTCCCTTGGCATATCGCTCGGCGGTTCACAAGTCTACAAGGGTAACACCTGGACGGATGCTGTTTCGGAGAGAGCTCCGCCTCCCTAGTGACCCGCTGTTCGGATGTCTAGTGGAAGAAGTCACCCCAGAATATGCCATTAAACTACATCGAAAGGCAATCGACATTCATGAGTTTGCCTGGAGGCACCTAAAAACTAATAGTGACAGAATGAAAACACGATTTGACCACAGAATGCCTGAAGAGACTTTTCGAAGAGGACAGTTGGCGTGGTTGTACAGCCCTTAGAGGCGGAATGGATATTGCCCGAAGCTACAAATATGTTGAAAAGGCCCATACAGGATCCTGAAACAGATAAATGATGTGGCTTACCGGATTTGTCGACAGGGCTCTCGGGCGAAGCCTAAGGTTGTCCACATCGGCCGACTGGTGCTGTACGAAGGTCCTGATGTTGGAGTATGTTCTAGACGAATTGACTTAAAGAGGGGGCAGTGTTACGCGCTGCAGCTCGCACCAGCCACGCGTTCCCGTTATGCGCGATCCGTCTTTGTGGGGGGAGGGGGACCCACCTCGACCCACCCCTCCCTCCAGTCATGTCCGCTCGCTGTTTCGATGCCATCCCCGCCCCCCGGGAAAACTACCGATGAAATGACTGACAGCGGGGACGTAGCTGGCGTCACAGACCTTCCTCTTCCCCCCTGCTGGAGAAGTTTACAAGTGTATAGGATGTGCATGAATATTCTGGGAGCATGAAGATTCTAAGTGCCGCATTGCGGCACTTAGAGAAATTTCTGGGTGATGGCCTACAACTCTATAAATAGACGCCACATTTGGACTGTCAGCAGTCTTGGTAGAAGCCTTTTAGCTGAGTGCGGTAAACGAGCGACATGCAGAGGACGGATGATTACGGGAGATCGCGAGGCGACGGCGGACGAGGTGTTTGTGGTGTGAATGGATGAGGTGGCGTGAAACCCGATGGTGAAGGCTATTGTGCGCGAGGACGCTTGGAGAACTCTAGAACATTCCGGACTGGTCGGACATCAACTAAACTGAGGCGGGACTGAATAACATGTGATACGGAATTTATTGTAAATATTGGAACTGCAAAATATGGACATAATTTGTAAAATAATTGAATAGGTTTTGATACACTGTCTATTGGAACTGATTTTTAAAGTTATTAAATTATGTTAATTTCTTTGAGGTAATAAATTGTATTGATTGAAGTCATTAATTGTAAACAGTAAGTGAAATTAATTTATTGTGAGAGTTGAGTGGAGAATTTTTTGTAGTTGCTGTAAATAAAAAATAAATTTATAATTAACCATTTTATTTAATTAAAAGTCCCATCCCTTAACGAACTTGGTTTAGCCCACTGACTTTTTAGAGAGAAATTTTAGCAATATATTACAAAACCTTTCAAAACAGAGTAATTGATAGTTACTTTATCTTGCTGACCAGAATGGGCGGGTGTACACACAAATATCCAAAAACACTTTAGTTAACACACACACACACACACACACACACACACATACAACCATATGCATGAGCCTGAGGGTATTGCCCTCACCGGTACACCCATTGGTTGTAGGTAGTGCTCATGCACAACAAATACACAGTCATACGAAACAATCTCACTTATGCTCTTGAATATTCCTGACGCGACGTCCTAGATCACCAACTACGTTCGCAAGTCCAAGTCCTAAAATTCTTTCTTCTCAGTATCAAAATCTCGCATTCACCAATCTTGAGTCTAAGTTGCGCAACGGGCATCCAAAACTTAAGTCCACTGTTCCCGCAAATGAATGCAAAGTCGCCAAGCGCTTCCGCCAGAAACAAAGTTCTTTACTTCAGTCGGCCTAGTAATTTCTAAGTCCATCTCAGCACTGCCAGAGTCTACGTCTCTCATTCTATTCAGCAGAAATATTCTAAGTCCCGACACACCACTGCTGGAGACTAAGTACCACACACTAGTCTGCAGAATATTCTAAGCCCCGCCTCACCAGTGAGAAATTAACAGATTCAAAAATCGTACTTAACTTCTGCATAGTAGGCCGACGTTCCCGCAGCACCTCCTCAGCAGCGAACCCGAGTCCCGGAGTTGGCAACAATCTCCTCCTCCCAGCCGAGCCTCCCAGGCACTCGGCGACGATCTTTCCGCCGCTCATCATCACCTGAGCTAACTCCTCAGCACGGGAGTAGTATAAATCCCTGGGAGGCGGGGCTCTTGTCCCCCAGTTTTATTTTATTTGATTGCGGCGGGTTAAGAGAAGCACCCATAAAATTGTTAGCATGAGCTAAGCTCGCAGCTGTTTTTAAGACCTGCCAAGGCGTCCCGGCAAGCCCTGGTACTCATAAATCCACCACCCCCCCAACACCGCCTGCACTGTGGATGTGGGAGGAGGTAGAATTGAGGCTGCTACCCAGTAATTTCCTTTTTATTACGGAATTTTGAAAAAGCATGTTAAGTTATAGACTAGACGAGAATTTATTAGACCCCCGGCCAGTCTTTTATTGTATACCAGCACATTCTAAGCATGAAATAAGACCGTATTTTACTCGCGATAAGTCTGGGTAAGGAGTTGCCTGCAGTTAAATGATATGGTGGTGATTTCGTGATCATGAGTTGTTCTCTAGTATTTAATAATATAGTTCAGTTAAATAATTGTTCATAATAATCAATAATTTCACAATTTTCTGAGGCGCTGTGTAGTACCCGAGTCCTTATTTATTTTACATATACACTGAAGAGCCAAAAAAACTGGCACACCTGCCTAATATCGTGTAGGGCGCCCCGAGCACGCAGAAGAGCCGCAAGACGACGTGGCATGGACTCGACTAATGTCTGAAGGTATGCAGGAGGCAATTAACACCATGAATCCTGCAAGGCAGTCCACAAATCCAATCTGCGCCAATTTGAGAAAGGGTTTTACGTCTGTCACCTTTAATGATTCTCGTCAGTCGTCGTTTGTCCCGTTCTTTCACGATCTTTTTCCGGCCGCAGCGATGTCGAAGATGCGATGTTTTACCGGATTCCCGATATTCACGGTACANCGTCGTTTGTCCCGTTCTTTCACGATCTTTTTCCGGCCGCAGCGATGTCGAAGATGCGATGTTTTACCGGATTCCCGATACTTACGGTACACTCGTGAAATGGTCGTATGCGAATATCCAAATGTTATCGCTACCTCGGAGATGCTATGTGCCATCTCTCGTGTGCCGACTATAACACCACGTTCAAACTCACTTAAATCTTGGTAACCTGCCATTGTAGCAGCAGTAACCGATCTAGCTGCCGACAGCATCGCGTTACTCTGATTGGTTCCATACCTCTGTTATTTGCATACGCACGCCTATACCAGTTTTTTTTTGTTTTGCTCTTCAGTGTACATATAAAATTAATTCATTGTAAAATAATATATTAAAAATTAACTATAAAACATAAAATATAATGACGCAATTCTAAGAGGTTTTCTGAAGATTATGTAATTTTTTTTAGTAGTTACTTAATAATAAAGTTAATTTTTTAAAAGTCCTTCCATGAAAGTGTAACAAATTTCACGAAAATGACTTTAANGATGTGTGTGTCAAATATGAAGTAGGTTTAGTCCACTTTGCTGAGTTCCGCCATGTTGCTCGCTAGTGCCGCCACCTTGCTGGCGTGAGCGATTGGAGTTAGTGGTATAAGCGGTTGTTTTGCTTCTGTATTCTAAACTGTTCTGTGGCGAGGATAATGTTTTTGGGCTCAGTCTTGCGTGGTTCCGCCACCTCCGTTTTCAGCTTTTTATCCCGAAAAAGGGCGTTTTGGATTGACTGTTGTCCAGTGATACGAGCACGACCNCCACCTCCGTTTTCAGCTTTTTATCCCGAAAAAGGGCGTTTTGGATTGACTGTTGTCCAGTGATACGAGCACGACCAAAGTTTAAGCATTTTAAGTGCAGCCTGGGCCAAATAAGTTCGCGAATTTTATGGATCATTAGAAAACAATAGAAAGGATCATTTAAAAGAAACTCTATATCATTATATATTTAGATGCCTAGGGTGACCATAAAATTATCTTATAATGCACAACATNATTTAAAAGAAACTCTATATCATTATATATTTAGATGCCTAGGGTGACCATAAAATTATCTTATAATGCACAACATAATTCTATGGTAACGAAATGTTAATCTTTCCTTCAGAATAGACAAATAAACAACACTTGGGAAATTATAAAGAGTATTTAGAAACTTTTATACTCTTAAGCCTGAATTAGTGATGTTAATCGGTGAAATAAAATTCACTGAAAGTCAGTTTTTAAGCTACTACCGGCTGGGAAATCAATCAAAAGAACTGGGAACCAGTGAGTTACGGTAGTGCAATTCTCGACATTCATTAGGAATCATATATAAATTAGTGAACTCCAGCCATCATAACAATCACCCACCTGCCACTGACTACCAGTGGAGCTATTTTCACTGGTGTTCACTTATTTGGCTCCGTTTTCACTNAACAATCACCCACCTGCCACTGACTACCAGTGGAGCTATTTTCACTGGTGTTCACTTATTTGGCTCCGTTTTCACTATTTTAGGTTTCGATGTTATGGTATTATGATTTCACAGTCTGCAACTCCGTGTTATTTCTAGCAACATGCTGGATTTAAACGTCCTCTACGCACCGCAGTCGACGCAATTTGTCAATTCGCTGCTGCCTTAGCGAGAAGCCAACCCATTTCCGGTTGTGTTGCACATGATTCGGTCACGCAGTTACGACGTGTTCATTCTTGGCCCAGAAGCCTGGAAGACGTGTCAAACCGTGGGCTAGTAACAAAACTAGAGCAAACATACACGTACTTACAATGTTGCCTATCGGAAAACAATAACGTGAATGTTGCAGGGTCTATTGTGGTATCATGTATGTTAACTTACATCTTTAACATCTGTCAAAATTATAAATATAAAAATTGAAGTATAATATTTTACATCGAACNTGTATGTTAACTTACATCTTTAACATCTGTCAAAATTATAAATATAAAAATTGAAGTATAATATTTTACATCGAACCTACATACTGTAATTCCATAACTATAATATTCGGCCACACATCGTATTTCAAGGGTTTATTAGCAGCAAATTGAAACTAATTGTTTTACAAATGAGAAAATGATTTTGAAATTTAATACTGTTCCATTTGCACTCGATGGTGTAGGGACTTTTTAGGTGATATTTGTACTTCGAAGTCTTCTGATCTAAACTACGATATTATCGAATAGAATAAGTCACACAATTTTATGTAGATATTGCGGTACTGCGTAATTGCATGTTCATATGCGAGTTATTAAGGTTTATACAGCTTATGCAATTTACACTCGGTATATCCCATTTTTATTTCCAAGCTATAAACTTGTAAATTTTTTCTATTTCGTTCTGATTGCAATATTATCACCAAAGCTGATTGGAAACTCGTATTTTGTTACACAGTAGCACGAGATACTGACTGCGACGCCAGAGGAAGATATTCCACACACATCACGTGGCTAATTCGAACAACACGGAAATCATGGCATCCTGAAAATTTACACTGCCATGATGTAATCATCTGGAGTGAATGCCTGCTCCCATACTGCGAATCCGATGTTCCATCGTCATTATTCTGATTGAATTTTTTCCTGTGATATGGAAATAGTCCTCAGGCATGAAAGCACGGCAAATGGAGAGTTCAGGGAACAAGCAGGCAAAGTCCATTTTTTTTTTTAATCACTTGTAGAACTAACGATGGAAATAATTAAAGTACAACTGAAAAAAATATTTTGTGGCAACCACAAAATGTTTTGTTAGTATTCACCTTGCCAAATAAGTTTAGTGGTAACCACTAAGCTATTGACTTGTCACCACTAAACTTTTGCGGCCAGTGCAAAATTATTATGTAGTACCTACAAAATAATTACAAAGGAGGAGACCCCTCTGCAATAATTTTTCTCCGTGTGGACATTTAACTTTAAACGGTAGTTAAATTATACACGGATCCCTGAACTGCGTTTTGCATTATTAATTTAAACCTTACGTTCCTTATTAAATAAACTTCATGAACTTGATCTAGATGTGCACTGAATCCTCCTAACCTGGCAGGGGAATCCCCCCCCCCCCTAGTAAAACCGATCGTCACCATATCTACACAGTTTTACAACGTTCCCGTCGATCAGCACAGCCTTCAACAAAATGTTCCATTGTCACACCCCTCGTCGAAAGCACGGACTCACCTCGTAGTGACAAACCCCCCCCCCCCNAATCAGGGTTTAGAGGGGCGAGGAGGGGGAACTAATCTGGGCTAAAACCGCTCGCCCCCGCCCGCCCCTGCCCTCCCCAAAAACACAACGTATCGACACTTCAATAAAGGCACCGACATTAAAGGGACCGCCGCTAATTTACCTCCCTATATTGTCCCGCAGCCAGCGCGTTTATATTAGCCCCTCTCCGCTGCACCCCTGAAACTGCACCACAACCCCCGCACCCCCCTAACTGTGCTCCGATACAGTTCTCGGCAGAGCGCGCACAGCCCGCCGGGACACACACGCTCGTTTACACCGACATTTTACTTCCTCGCTACAATTACCACTCGCCTAACTGCTCCAAATTGCCCGAAATTAATTACTCTGTCCCGTCCTATTGTGGGCCGAATAGTTTGATTGAAACGCTTGTAGTCTAACGCGCGTCCCGCGGATTTTCGCATTTTAGCCGGAGCGAAAAAAAAAAGTTTTCCGCGGGGGAAAAAAGTTACGATATCACAAATGCGCGGCGGAATCAAAACAAACCGGAGGGTCTTGTCGCGGACAATGCCGAAGTGACAAAATGACGCGCGGGGGATCTGCTCATTTGCAATTAAATTATACTTTTAATTGGCAATTTTCTGTTTTCAATTTCTGGCCGGTCCTGTGCAGCCGCCCAGCTACGCGGCGTGTCCGGATAGCGGGATTTGAAAAGGGTAATTGGGCTCGCAGAATGGGCGCCAAGCAATTCACTCGGCTGCTGGAGTCGCCCATATTCCGACCAATGCGCTCTTTGTCACACCGCCAAATATTTCATCGTTTGGGAACGAATTTCACTGTGAAATGTGCATGCGATTACGCTGTTCATTTATTACTGACAGAAACTGACGAGCACCAATAGCAGATCTAAATCACGACCTTAAAGATACAATTTCTCAGAATTCAGTGGGCTGAACTTGGTTTGTTAAGGGATGGAGGTATTAATTAAATAAAAGGGTCAATTATAATTTCTTAATTCATTAAAAATAATTACAAAGAAAATACCCTCGTTACAATATCTCACAATAAATTAATATCTCTTGCTATTTACAATTAACAAATTTAATCAGTGCAATGTAAAATTACCTCAAATAAATTAATGTAATTAAATAACTGAAATAAATCCCAATAAACAGTTTATCAAAACTTATTGAATTATTTTATAAATTATATGTCCATATTTGACAGTTCCAACACTGACAATAAAGTCCGTATCACATGTTATTCAGTCCCCTCTCAGGTCAGTCCAGGTCCCACCAGTCCGCGATGTTCTAGAGTTCTNATTTCCTTCCCCTCTTTCAGAGAGCCGAGTCCGCGCATAGTGCCCACGCCCCATCAGTATAAAAAAAAAGGCGGTTTAAGATATTTAGTATGTTTTACGTATCACTCAAATGCAAAATATTTGTTGCGTGCGTATGTTATCAAATACGCTTTTTACAGACTAGCGTGAACGTCTACGAGAATGCCCTCTCCCCACTCGGGTCATCTCCTGGAATTTTAGAGCGCTCACAACACAGATACCCTGTTTCGTTAGACTGAAATTAAACTTAACTCCCCAAGTGACTATAGGAAACCGCCCCGCTGGCGTTGTTGCACTGGTCGCCACTAAGAGTCGGTAGTAGCAATCACGGCAGCAGGCAATAATTGTTAAATGTTTCATGGAATTTTAAACACTATCGTAGATTAAACAACTAAGGTATTTTATTGATAGACCCTTAAGCCAACATATACAAAGAACATAAGAAATATACTCTCTGTCCAAAGATCTTTCTTTTTGGCTGACTTGCCAGTGAACGAACAAAAGTATAGGATATAAAATGTCAAGAACGTCCGATGCATAAAGCTAGTGCTTCTGGAACACCGTCTTAGGGTCACAATCTAGATCGGCGAAGGGGGTTGACCTGGCCTAACACTACTTGCGAATATAATTTAACAAACGTTACACGTATGCACACAAATGTTACTATATCTGGACTGTTATCTGAGGATGTAACTGTTAAATGCTGGCGCGCTTGCAATCATTTTAATTTACGGAAATTCCGGCATCAGAACATTTGCGATTTAAATGCAAAAGCAGCATGAGGACAAGCGGGACACACGCCGTGAAACAATAGGATCACTGCTGAAAATCTTACGTAAGCGACTTGCCAACAGAAACACTGCAGGTTCGATCAATGCCTTGCACGTTCTTTAGCGTTCTGGCGCGTTTAGGCCTCGAGAGAGCAAAATAGGGCTCCCTCTATTCAGACTACCACGTAAGGTGCTATTAATTTCCCTGTAGTAACTATAAACTTTCTAAATGCTAATCAGGAAGTTTAAATTATAAAAAATACGTTCGGTGTAAGGATAAGAGAAGAAAAAATATGCCGTAACTGAGCCAAAGAGAAATAATTTTTATATTATTATTGTGACAACTAC
Source organism: Clitarchus hookeri (assembly GCA_002778355.1). Classification (NCBI taxonomy): domain Eukaryota; kingdom Metazoa; phylum Arthropoda; class Insecta; order Phasmatodea; family Phasmatidae; genus Clitarchus; species Clitarchus hookeri. Next base: position 157,968 of record NQII01005408.1, read on the forward strand.
TCCACACCTTTGCGCCCACGAAGTTTGAGAAGATACGAAACACGTGCCAGGTGCTGAACAAGACTAGGAAGCGGTCGCTTCAAGAACGACTCTTCGTTTGCAAAACGGGCGTGATTGCACGATGCTTGCTCCTCAGACCGGGAAGTTTGTGTTTCCCTACGCGCTCCCATCGGGATTTTTCCTCTCTACGCACAGTTGTTTCCCTCCTGTATCGTCGAATGTATCTATTTCTCGGTTTACCGAACAGTATTGAGAGAGAATGGGAGTGAGAGCCGTACTATTTCTTCTCTCCGTGCATTATGAATCCTTCCGCGGCCACATGTAACAATTAGAACTATTTCGGACCTTCTGACCGGTATCCGTCCTTCGATAAGGTTATACTGAAGAAACGTTAGCATACCTATAGTTTATTCAAGGTTACTTTACATTTTTCTGAAGCCCTGCTAAAGTTCTACTTCCAGAATATTCTACCGCCTCGTCAAAACTAAGCTTAAGTAAAGTCTGGAAAATTACACCAAAGGGACAACGCACCGCATTCGTGCGCACTCACTGTAATATTTTACATTAGAACTATTTCTTACTAGGCATTACCAACACTTTTTTTTCACCGATTTTTATTCATATTAATTGGAAATGAAATATAATAATTTATAGACAAAATATAAATAAAATTTCAATTTAACCACAGATACAGATACATTTATGAACACTAGCATAAAACTCTTGTGAAACATTGCACATTTAGGAAACAACGAAACACGTCATACACGGGGTGATTTTTTAAAGATTTGATTCAAAAAGTGCGAAGAAACCGCGAATAAACCATATACATATTTTTACTACGCAATTATTTCCCGGATGCTCATAAAATAAAATACTACTGGTCAAAATGTGCTGACTTATTGTGCATATACCAGTAAATGTTTAAAGGATGTTCACGATAAAGTAAACACTTATGAAATCAAACTTAAAACAAAAACTACTAGCATGATAAAACTTCTAGTTAAAGTGGCGACGAATTAATAAAAATAGTTCTACGAATTGATGTATCGCGAATATAATGTTTACATTTGTGGCAACTGAATTTAGTGTTTTTTACGCGTAGGCCCCACAAGTGTACGGATTTGCTTGTTTGTAACACATTTACATTACTAACAATTACACGAATTAACATCGACGGCGTATAAATAAAGTGATCAGGCCCACAGTAATGTTGACCATACACATGGCGGAAGAATACAAAAAATGACAAGACAAGTAGACCCTCAAGGCTTTCAAAAGTGCTCAATTAACAGCGAAAAGCCTATAGGTAACTACATACCGTTACGAGCAGAGATTTTTTTTTTTTTTTTAATCTTGATTCCAACATGGCTTCATTAACAACGGGCCAGCTATAGCTACTAAGCTTCCTTACCAACAGCCGAATCCTCTCAGTTCCTCGCCCAGAAATCTCACTTTGTTACATTGAAGTACCAGTGCCACAGACTATCTTCGTAAGTGAGGTCATTACGCCGGCTTCGAGTCACGAGCATACTGATTGCAATCCCTGGTAAGCCATGGATATGAACCATATTCAGACGTTAGTTTAGATTCCTTTACTTTAAAATTGCGTTTCTCTTAGCTCCCAAATTTATTAGACTACCAATATAAAAACGAGGGTGATAAAAAGCCACAAAATATAATAATATAAAACCACTGACACCTTTCGGGGTAATATGGTAACCTACATACAAGTATTCAACATGTAAACGTACGCTAGTTCACTTTCATTATGTTTCATGATTAGCATTTTTTAAACATGAAAATGAATAAACTTAATACATGGAAGAAAAATACAAAACCCAACTGTCTCAAGGGTGTTTGAATACCTTATTTTCTCCTACATTTTGTGAATATTTTACGGTTCTGCAACATTACGAAATGGGAAATCTGGTAAAAAAATTTACATTGATTGAAAATCTACTCCTACTTAAATCTAGAGCCAGAAGCGATTTCTCTGAGATCCGGCTGTTAGTGAGCCAGCAATTAGGAGTTGAATTAAAGCCAATTTTTTTTTTTTTTGAATTTGTAGTAAAACTTAAAACTATCTGGCGAAGCACAAAATAAATTTCCATGTCATTTCTTTGTAGTATTATGATAACTTTAGCGATTATTTCGATCTGTGGTCAAACATTTAATATACACAATTCTGAAACTTCTATGGTAAGCAATAATAATGAAAATTCATACAATTTCCTTCGTCAGTTCTGTAAATGAATCATCCATTTTTTTGCACTTTTATCAGATTACTATTTGCATGGTGTAGCATCACACCAATTTTAAATATACAAAAATACAGAAACAATTTTTTTTCGGCACGAGGCAAAATCTTTCTTCCCCTTCCAGATCTCCGTCGGTGCCAATTAGAAGCAGGCATGTTGGGCGGTCGCGCTACTATATATTACGTGACGTAATTTTCATCGCATAGCACTTAAGGTAATGGTTGTTATTACGTTTCCATCGCGCACAGGATGTGGCCTGCAAGATCGTGGAGGGGCTGGGATGGGGGGTGAAAGCAGAAACTCCCCACACAGAGCAGTGTACCAGCAGGCAGCTGCTGCCAAGGATTATGAAGGGGGTGGATGGGGGTGGGTAAGTGGGTCGGCAGGCGACGTGCCTCTGCATCTCTTCCTTGTACCCCTCCGCCCCCTCATACCCCTAACCATCCCTACCCCGTCCCAGCACACACTCACACAAAGGTGCTGGAGGTGCTGCAGATGAGACAATCACCGGAAGTCGGCTGTTACAGCGAGGCTCCAAGACCCTTCTTCCTTCGGCTGGAGGAGAACAGACTGTAGAAAGGACTACCAGCGGAGGGAGGGGAATAGTTGGGAGGAGACGAGAGGCAGGAAATCCCAGATCTGGCCCCACAGCAGTGTTGCTAGTTGCCGAAAAATAATTCCTTCGGCATTCTTTTTTTTATAATTAAAAAAAAAACTTTAACCTAAAAAATAATTTTCTTTTCTTTATTTATTCTTAGTTTTATATGGCAAAATTAAGGCATACACCTTTTCCTACATTTAAGACTCTGTTTCATCAGTCATTTCTGAATTTTGTATGAAATAACTAAGTATAGACTATTCACGGTAAAGTGAGCACTTTTGAAAGCCCTCTCATTTGGAATAGTAATCAATAAATATATTTTATTGTAGCCTTGGACGTAAACTTCCGAATGCGACGGAACATACACACTGTGTCTATTACTTACTTGGCCATATTAATTTTAAAAAAGGTCGTTAAGGAAAAAAATGGCTGTAAGGAAAAAGTAACCAGGGTCTCAAAAAAGCTAACTTTACCGTGAACAGCCTATACTTATTATCACAGCACGTTAACATTTCACAAATGCTTTCAAATGTAGTAGCCAAATTTTTATACACGCCTTACGTGGCAGTAGTGAAACGGCAAGAATCGACTGAAGATTAAAAATTGATGTAACAATAACTACGTCATAACTACTTGAAGAGGTTCACAGTTTGCGTTTGTTTTACAGCATAGTGTATATTGCCAAAGATGTAACGTCGTAGTTTGATATTCAGAACAGGTAGACCAACTGCTGTCAACAGACCAAGCTTGGTTGAAATTAGTCAAATGCTTCGGTGGATATGGCATTCTAACATGAAATTATTATATGACCGCCATTTTGAAAATGAGTAGCAGGCAGGTCTAATATAATTAGAATTAAAATGTTTGTGATGGCCTAACATTGAACTACTCGTATGTTAAATTCGACTGGAATTGGTACAATAGTTACCATGATATAACAAGAAAGCTTTATTTTTTTTGATAGCACTGTCTTTAAAATGAGGATATATACATATTTCTGAACTCCGTGTTAGCACTGTGAGCTATTGAGACACCAAAGTTAGAACCAGTTTTCTGAGATATGCCAAAGCACCTAACACTTTTACTTGGGCGCCATTTTGAAAATAGGTTTCTGGCATGGTCTAAATTTATATGAGCTTGGTGTCATTACTTAGCGCTGTAATTGTGCCGAATTTTTATGAAATGATATGATCGGATTCAAAAGTTACACAAAGACATAAGTTACACGGAGAGGAACGTGGCCTCATAAGAATATATTTCCTTATATAAGTCGGCTAAAAACACAGACATGTATGTTACGAAATAATAACCGTTTAAAATCATATGAAAAGTTATCTTCTCCTCTAAAACAAGCCCCAAAATTTGCGCATGTCTAAAGAGTCTGAAGGCGTAACCTCCATTCGAAAAAAACTAGTTTCGCATACGATAAACCAATATACAGAATGGGGCGAAATTTGGCCGACAAAATTTGTGAGGTGATTCCTTATGCAAAATCAATACGACACTTTATGCCAAAACTGAACATTAAAAGAGATATAAAACCTTGAAAACAGAGATTCTAAAAATTTTTTTCTTTTGCAAAATATTGGAAACGAAGAAAGATTTTAATAAAATTCTCCGAACATCGTTTTATGTTATCGGGATCTTCAACTTAAGAGCAAACACTAATTTATAACTCCTTTCGTAATGAAAATAATCGGGGGAGCTACCCTCTTTTTGCAGACAACTGTTTTACCATCAGGAATTAAAAACTTTTGATGCTGGTTTATTGAGCAGTATGACCTAATCAACAAAAATGACCCTCTTGTTGCAACTACCTAGGACCAACTATTTTCGTGTAAAACGCACACAGAGCTTCGGCTGCACCGATTTAGTGCCTACAGCGTAAGCAACGCTACTACAAACATGCTTCTTTGATTGGCAGCTGTGGCCACTGCACAGACACGGTGAAGATATTTTTGACACCTACTATAAACAGCTTGGACAATACATTAATAAGCTTACAGTACTGAAGCTGCCTTGTTGTTTATAGCTACAGCCAGTACGTGATTCTTTGCAGGAAGTGTTGGTTTTGCTTACAGCTCCTGGAACTGAGTCACTGCCATCGAAAATTTCCCGTGCATATTACACGAACGGTAGGTCCTAGGCAGTTGCATCAAGAGGACCATTTTTGTTAGTTAGGTCATACTGCTCAGTAAACCATTACCAAACGCTCATAATTCCTGGCGGTAAAAAATTATCCTGCAAAAGAGGGTGTCTACTCCTGTTATTTTCATTACCAAGTGAGTTATTAATGAGAGCCTGCTTTTAGGTTACAGATCCCAATATCACATTGTTCGGAGAACAATAGTTTATTCTCACTTCATTTCCGATATTTTGCGAAAATACAGTTAAAAATCTCCATTTTTGAGGGCTCATGCCTCCCTTAATATCATATTTAGGTAGAATGTGTCCTGTATATTTTCCTTTTTATTTTACATATTGCCAAGTTTATCGGTTAAATTCCGCCCACTCTGTATGTTTGCTACACAAACACAAACACAATATCTTTATACAATCAGGTCACCTACCGTACGTACAACATTAAAAAAAATCATTGTTTGCAAGTGCGTGTATTTTACCGCGAAAATGGCTGACAAAACAATTTATACACTACAAAACAAGGGGATCCGAAAGGTATTGTCTTAGTTAATTTCAAGATGTACAACGCAACATATTTTCCCAGTGTAATTACACACAAAGTAGGTCATGGCACTTTCATCTGAAAATCAGTTGTGTCCTCCAAAACCAGCAGAATAGTAATGCTGAAATGTACGTAAAAACTAAAGAGCCACAATTTACTCCCGCTGAAATTACATCACATTGAAGTTGAACCGAGACAAGGCAACTGATGCGGAGTGAAAAATGATCACAGCTCGGGATCTGTTATGTTCAAATGGCATGATCGTTAAAGTTTACAAATTCCTCTTACAGCCCAGACAGTTTGTATGTAGGTCAGCAGCTCAGTTCCAGACACACACATCTTACAGAAGACAGTCGTGGAAACTTGAGAAGTTCATGCACGCTACCGTAACGTCCGTCACAAAACATGTGTTTTATGTTAGATCACAACCAAACAAATAGCAAATGTAAGTAAAAATATATATTAATATATTGACTTCTTTATATGAACGTTTTTGTTTAACAGCAGTTAAATCCACAAGCTAAGAATAATTTGTACACAGAATTGTTTAACATTAATTTCGTATTCAATCTAACAAATATATTTTTAATTCAACCTGTTACTATCACTTGCCTTTTTAATTATCGTCAAAAATAGTATTAATTTCCATGCCCTTTCAAATCTGTAGTGGACAAAGTATTGGGTATTTTCTTAAAAATAATTTCGAATAATATATTAAAAAATTTACAGAATCTACATAATAAAAATTGATACTTATTAATAAAAGTAATATACAATGACAATCAATTTTAAAACTAAAAATATAGTGTATGCCAATGTATTTAAAGAGGGACAGAACATATGCATAATACGAGCAGAAGGGCAGGAGTGGAAGGACTCGACTCCTACTTACTCAGATAAGACCACGGCACGAAGGGTAGAAGGATGAGCCGACTGGCTGTGTGCGCAAGGATACTTGAGTAATTAGGGCAGCCGGCTGCACTTAGCGCACGGCTCGTTTCGTTCGCGTACTTCGCCTCGCGCACGTACAAAGTGCAGATTTTTATTCCCAAGCTGTAATCAGCAAATACGAAAGCTGTTCCTCGACGTGAATTTAATATTAAAAAGGATAAAATGCAAGTCACTGGAGGGCCGGTAACAAATATTATTCTTAAAAGGTTTTTATTTAAAAGGACCTACTCGAATAATTCCAAGAGAATAAAGATTCAACACGAAATATAGCGCCCTGCAAAAAACATTTCACCAAATCATAAAAAAACACACACAAAATTATTTTTAAGTGCAGTGATTAACGTTCGCGTTTATAAGTCACCTAAATAAAAAGTAAGATTAACAATACCAGTGTGGTCCAGCATCTAACAGGGAGCATAAAGAGAGGCACACAAACTCGAAACGGATACTACGACTTAACACCGACTCTAGGGAAACTAAGGGAGCAGACGGGAAAATAAAGTTATTTTACCGCCTTAGTAAACAACTACAACACACTTTATTGTAATTTTTGCAGTGGAACTTATTATGAGGTTCAAATAAATGTATAATCTGAATCTTTGTCCATGCATTTTTTTCTGCTGTTAAACCTAACTGAATCAATACTGAACAAAATGATAACAAGTCAGTAATTGTCTAGAAAAAAAAAGTGAACATTGGTACATTCTATTTAAGCTTCCTTTCTAAAAAGACGTAGTTATGAGGGGGGAAATGAACAAGCCCAAATGTGACCTAAACTGAGACACAAAATGTCAAATATTTACTTTTGTTATAAATATTGTATTTGTAATTATTAATATATTTATTTTATTGGTTCCTTCTTCAAAATTACATTTTAATGTCCGCCAAATTTGTTTTGCGAATAGGAACCAAGCCACGTGGATTTTCTTAGTAGAACTGTATGTCGATAAAAAAAAACTCTCTCCAAATACCTGGACGATACGCATCGCAGTATTGCTGTACGTTATGTTCCGTATGGCAGCCAGTAGCTTTTCTCCAATATTATTCTTCCCTGGGAATTAATGGCGACATAACTGCTCAACAAGCATGGGTTCTCAACTCGTGACTCGCGGTTCACATCTTTACGCAACACATTCTCGCGTTATTTGAAGTAGTCTTGATTGCAGTCAAATCCGTCTAATAACACATATTATGGAACGTCTGTGGAGTAGAGTACAGCTTAAATAATTATTACATACACAGCCCTTCATATGATTATTTATTTATAATTATTACGTACACGGGCCATCATATGATTATTTATTGTTATTTATTACATACACAGGCCTTCATTGGATTATTTATTGATATTTATTATTTTTTAAATCAAAATTAGCATTATTGTCGGTAAAAACGTGCTCTCTCGTTCTCTCAGTTCAGTATAGTATTTATTTATTTATTGACAGTAAGTCACAGATACGGTGATTATCCCGGGTCATTGAACTCGTATGGGAAACTGACCATCGTGATAATGCGTTAAGAGAGTTCTGAATTTTATTCTAATTAGAATAGAGGCCATAGTAATACAGTATTTAGAAGCTGTCAACATGTTTGTGACTGTTGTAAATTGAAGCAAATTTTTCTAATTACACAAAATCATGAATAACACCATCATTTTCATTTCTATATAAGCCGTTCTCTGCTCAAACAAATTATTTTCTTATCCACACTTAAAAACAGGAAATGACTGCGCAGGAATTAACTACACTTAATTTAACTACTGCTTGTAAATAATGTTTAAAAGTGTTGTGTAGGATTATACTTTCGTTTGTCACCAGACGACGTCAAATTCGATCACCGGCAGTGATTTCTCGAGTAACTGGAGGGTCTGGATCGCTACCGTCCGTCGCAGACACGGTTTCCATCACTGTGACGAGAATGGAGATCCAGCCTACCTTCGGGGTCGAAAACCGTCGTCGTGAAAAACCCGTTTAGCATCCATTTATGACGAATACACACTTAGCTTGTTTTCAAGTGGCTACTACGTGCCGCGAACTTGTACCCAATTTACCTACCACCCTGTATAGCCTCTCAAAGGCCTTCTGTACGCCCTGGGTTCCCTGCCTCCTCTTCTTCCTTTCCCAAACAGCAGCGTACTATAAAATACGGGCGTTAATATGCAGAAATTAATATATTTTTTATTTAATAAGAACGCGAGAAAGATTGTACTCGTTTCGAGGGCAGTTCTAGGAAATTAAACTTACAGAAAATAAGAACAAATAAAAAAATTAATAAAGTATTGCTTTAGAGGGTTACGCACAGAGGCTAGAGACGACGGAACCTCATTATTACAATGTGTTCCGAAACAACTGCACAAACTAACTCGGTGCTCAGCCGCGCGTATCGACACCTCCGAAAAAAAAAAGTCGAAGTTTGGATTTTACGTTGCGAAGTTATGTGGTGTCGCTAAACCAACGGGAACGATTTATTACGAAGGGCTCCGAACCACATGATGCCACAATTAGCTGGTCCATAATTTTTTTCAAGTCATGCCGAATACTGGGGTCGAACCATCGACTGTCCGGGCTCCACATTGCTGCGGACACGCCGATTTCCGCGAAAATATTTTCTGTCTGCTTTTATTTATTTCGAAACAATTTCGTTCAGATCCATTTTCGCGACTCGATGGTTTAAATTACGAATGCATGTTTTACGCTACCAAAATTTATTATCGCAAAGGCACGTGGCCAATCAACAATGGAAACCGTAGGTGTATATATAAAGTTCTGACACTGTAGCCTTAGCCTGTGTCGAAAACATTTCCACAAATCAAACATAATATATAAGTCACGGAGTCAGTGAAATGCAATTTTTTTTTAATTCGTGACTCATAAAATGTGTTTTTTTCCTCCTCGCATTAAAGTAAGGGTCATCAGCAAATTCGTGGAAATGCTAATTTTTTATGTACCGTGGAAACGTGCAATGAACAGAAATAATGAATTACTTTAATTGTTTGAACGTCCCCGCGGAGGCAAATTGGGTATAGTTTACGTTCTATGCTCATCTACACTTACAAACACACACTGATTTGAATCCGAAAGCTCGCAATGCGTAAGTGCCTAAAGGACGTTTAATACCTAGTCTTCCTATGTTTTTTTAAAAATTATTTTGGGTTTCGTACCATGGTGCCAATGTTAATTTCACTAAATGAAATAACATTAAAGTAACATCCAAAGTAATTTTTTTTAGCATAGGTGAAACAATTTATCTTTTAAATATTGCGCAGGCTAATGTATCAAATTTATATAGACAAAAAAGGAATTTTAGAGAAAAAACTAATTCATAAAAGCAGGTGAATGTTATGCAGCACATTCTTTGAAGTTAAACATTTGGTTTGCCTGCAAACACGTTTGCACATTTTTTTTTTAAATTCTGAGTTATATCATAGGACTTACGATTAATCAATAGGCCAACAATAAAATGATTTCGAAAAAATAATATTATTACAGAGATCCCGAAAAACCTTTTGAGATGTAGCTATCTATACGTTTTAGTTAAAAACTATTAAAAAATGTGTTTCTTCCGTCATATCACGCAAATTTAATATTACGAAATATATGTATTTCATTTTTTAAAAAAAAAGTTAATTTTGCACCTGCTGCTTTTTTTTTACCTTCTGACACTACTACAAATTGGTATGTCACAAATAAATACACTAAGAAGACTTTGACTAAGGTAAATAAAATGTTTGGGTGCCGGTTATCAAGCGAAAGGTTCAGCGCCGAATGAAGGGAAGTGAGGTGGTAATCGAGCAGTGGCTAAAAACAACCGTGGGGGGGAAACGGGAGTACCCCGAGGAAACCTGCCGACGAACGGTAACGTCCACCACGTCGCTCCTCCAAAAATGCGAACCCGGTTCACCGTAGAAGGAGGCAAGTGCTCTGGCCACTACACCACCACGTCACCAACATACACCAAGAGTGTTTACATATTTTTTTAACGTTAAATGTGAACCGCGAACCGACNGAAATAACCGTGGGGGGAGTACCCCGAGGAAACCTGCAAACCAACGGTAACGTCCACCACGTCACTCCTCCGAAAATGCGAACCCGGTTCACCGTAGTAGGAGGCAAGTGCTCTGGCCACTACACCACCACGTCACCAACATACACCAAGAGTGTTTACATATTTTTTAACGTTAAATGTGAACCGCGAACCGACTACGGCCTAGCAACACAGTTATTAGTGTTACGCNGCAGGCCGCATCATCGCGACCCGCCACTCCCGGCGGTGCTGCTTTCATTAACTGCTGATGATTTTCCACGCCGCACAGTCGAGTATTCGACCCCCAAAAACACGCGCCAAAAGTACATGTCACAAAGTATTTTGAAATACGTAGCTTCCAAGCTAGTTGTGTAGTCAGGTCCTTGGAGCAATCGACAGTGGCCTGATACTGCACGCGGGACGGCCACTGGCTGCAGGAAGCGACATGGAAGACTGCGTTCCGACTGCACGTCCGCTGTTGTACCTCCAGTCCCAGGGGCCGCAGTGCAGTAGTTAGACTACTCTCCTCCCTCCACGGCGAACTGGGTTAGATTCCAGACGGGATCGTCTCCGGATATTCGCATGTGGGAATCGTGCCGGACGTTGCTGCTGGTCGGCGGGTTTTCTCCTGGATCTCCCGATCCTTCCACCCTTGCATTCCGGCGCTGCTCCATGCTCACATCCTTTCATCCTCGTCGGCTCTAAAGACCTCGTTATTTAAGAGCCGTCCAAATCTCTTCACTCTCCAGTCCTCTCCCACAGCCCCTGCAGCTGCTTTGTGAGTTTAGTAGTCGCGGGTAGTTAGTCATGAGCATAAACCAGTAGAAATATAACACAAGCCTGCCAAATTTGGGCCATTAAAAACTATTTTGAAAATGTATGTTGTCCTAACATGTTTTTGGAATACTGAATCCGAAACAGACTCAGTTTTTTTTCCTCTATCACGTACAAATTTTCTGCAATCCGCCTTTGTGCTGTAAGTCTATTGCTGTTGTTGCTAAATTATTCGGGGGTACATTATTGAACAAAACACATTAGTAAATCAATATTTTATTTTCAAAATGCTAACATTTATGCGTTAATTTTATGCAATAGCCGTATAGTCACTTTTTCTCTTCATCATGAAGAATCAGGTTTGGCTTGTGTGCAATGCTTGGATTGTCATNCAATAGCCGTATAGTCACTTTTTCTCTTCATCATGAAGAATCAGGTTTGGCTTGTGTGCAATGCTTGGATTGTCACGGTGAAGAGTGGCCCATTAGGGCGTGTCAATTTGGAGGGCAAAAATAAAAATTCGTGATTTATATGAATGAGGGGGTCCAAAAATGTGCATTTTGATGTGTTATATCCTTATTTAAAAGATTTTTCATTATTCATAAAGATTTACCTTGGTAAATTTGCGCTTGATTATAATCTATATTGAAATTTCCGAAAAAAAGGGGATAACTTAATATTAACTCCAACAAAATTTGCTCAAAAAGTAATTTAATGAGCTCAAACAATTTTATTTGTATTTTGTCTTTATTATGAAACACTAAAAACACATTGTAAAAAATCTAAAAATCTTCAACCAACAATATTTATCAAATCTTGCTTCGATTAATTCCTAGACATCATTCTTCTGCTTGCTTCCTGGCCTCTAATGAATCCCTCTCGTTTCTCATGAGTATACACTTTGCCAGAAGCCTCTGTTACTTGTTTCACACACCTCTCTATGGACTGTCCATGACATGGCCACTTTGGAACTTGCATTGGCTCTTCAACAAACTTTCTTATTTCTGATATTTTGAGTTTACAAGTAAGTGGAGGTTCATATACTTTTTCTGACAAGTGTATCAGTTCCAAAAGGGAAGTTGCATTTGGATTTACTGCAGGTGTTTTCCTAGGCCGAACAAATAGGTCTCCTGGTGTATCATCATCTTGCTTCCTTAATTCAGTTATCTTCTGGACCCCTGCTTTCCTTTCTTCTTGGTCTTCCGAGCATAAAAGTGTCTGAAGCACCATTTCACTAAATGCGAACCACGATGAACGTTGGATTGTTGGCAAAACAATATCTGCTACTGCCTTCTTCTGAGATTTTAGGAGCTTCAATTGATAAAGAATGTGGCGAGGTCCTTCCACCCAAGAGAATTTCAATTTAATTGTAAACCAGCAGGGATAGTAAACGCCAACAATGTATTCCACAAGCAGTTGTAACGTCTTCAAGTTGTTGCCTTTAAGGCCATGTTTTGAAACCCATATGCGACAAATCCTATTTGCAGTTGTTAACCACCGAGAGTGGCTTACAGGACCAATTTCTAGTAATGCCAGATCAATTGGAACTACACCTGTCCTTATGGCCTGAGTTATCCTGTAACCATAAGCCTGATCTGTAGAGAGATCTTTGACAACAGTGTCACTCAATGGAACCAAAGGCTCTGGAAAGGATATTCTGACAAATGAGGGATTGATTTCAAGTTCGTTGCGGCATCAAGCATGTTGCCAATCTTACCACTCCACTTGTTGTTAGACAAAGATTTTCCATCCAACTCGGTGATCAAGTGCCGCAAAGGTAGCTCATTAGTATGAAGAGCACAAACCAACCAGATGAGTTTACGATTCAGCTTTGCCTCAACCCAATGCATGACCCCTCCTTCCCAACCAGTGTTAACATTCGTTGAGTCACCACCAATGGCCTGCAAACTTTTATCAATGCTGTTTTTCTTTAAAAAAACCACAAGATGGTTAGCAATAACTTCAGCAGGTTTCCTTTTCGTTAAGTCTTTCTCTGGAGTAAAATGGCAAAGATACCTTCCACCTGGCTCACTGCAAACAGTGTAATGCTCTTCTTTCACAATACTTGGAAACTGATGACTTGAGTTATCTGCCTGTAACAGAACTTTAGTGAAATCTTGGCGTCCATCAAAGAAGATACATTCAATATTGCCTGTCCTGCATCGAGCATGAAATTCTTCATCAAGTGCTTTCATGACTTTTTCTTGTGCCCTTTTTACTTTATTGTGATCAACCACAAGTCTCCTGTCTCCTTCAGTAATTAATCCAGCATCCAAAAATGCAGCTGTTGTAATGGCAGCTGTAGCACGTAGACCGACACCATACCTAATACTTTGCAATGCAACATTGCGCAATTGTAATGTATTATATTGACTTGTACTTGAAGTAGAAGGTACATCAGAATCATCACATGGAATCTGCAAAGGATCTTCAGATTCTTCATCTGTAACATCAGTTGGCTCTTCATCTTCGTCGGAGAAAAGAACTTCATCTGGTTGTAATGTTAATTCTTCCTTCCTTTTCAGCTTATATTCATAAATTCTTCTTAATTCATCTTCTTGCCTCTTCTGCTTTTTAATTTGTCTTCTGTGCTCAGGTAGATCTGGTAATCCAATTTGATGCTGTCCAACAGATCCAACCTTCTCTCTTTGACTATTAATAAACACTAGTTCTTTGACAGGGATCTTCATATCCTTAGAACAAGAGCAGGAGATGTGCACTTCATGTTTACAGTCGGCACCACCTGGACATGGACCCTCAAATTCTGGACATAGCTTAATCTCACACTTGCAATTGAGGATGTCAAAGAGCTTGTCTAACGTTGCTATGAAAGCCTCTTTCACTTCCAGTTTTCCTCTGCCAAGTGATATGTTTTTGGCCTTTTCCCAGTTTTCTTCTATCTTCTTCAGGACTGTGACTCTTGAATTTAAAATTGGCACCACAAAACAACTGTTTGCTCGCTCCCACTGTTCAAGCACTTTTGGATAAATATCCTTTGCAAGAGTGGCTGCTGGGTAATTTGTGACATTCTCTACACTCTGTTCTCTTAGCAGAAGCCCATATCTTAGAACATCACGCAGAGTTGGGAGTTCGGAAGGCAGCATTTCTCGACCAGTTCCAATGAAGTTACTCATGTGAGTGGAAGTTGCCAATCTTGTCTTCCTTTTACTAGCCATGGTTCCGAATTTTCAGATTTTGAAATTGGAAGAAACTATTCGTGCCTGGGAAAAAAAAGGCACTATTTGTATGATATTAATAAAAATTAATAAAAAGACGCTCAGCTGCAAATGAGTATTGCTAGTTTAAACACTTTTATGAGTGGCATAAAATATTTTTCAGATGTCATAGTATAATATAAGTATATTCTTAACCTTAGAGCAGAAGTACAAACAGAAATAATGATAAAAAGGCACTTCTTGAGAGAAGAGAGTTTGCTGCGAATTTTACATGAAACGTGAAAATATCACGAAATTGAAGTAACTATTTACCAAGCAAAACAATGTAATTGCCAGTTCATGTAAATATATTTGTGAATCGCTAACCAAAATACAACTTTTTGACACCCCTCATTTTTTGAAAAAGGAAATAAAAAAAATCGACACGCCCTAGTGGCCCATCATATTTACATCCAAACGGCCATGGTAATGCCTTGTATTTGAGACTTTTTTTAATTATTAAAAATGAGTAGGTATAAAGTAAAGAAATTCCCTAAAGATGACAAATGTGCAGCTTACGTTATTCATTTACATAACCTCATTTTGTGAAAGAAAAAAAAACCCTTGCGTGATACAATTTGAGTACCAACTTCGAATTCAGCACACCAAAATACATACATAAGAGGTAAAATTGTCCAGAAGTTTTTTCATCGCAGGCCTGTGAACCGCCTGCATGGTCACAGAAAAGGTAAGTATACAGAATCGTCATGGCTTGGCGGTTTACTTATAGTGGACGTACTCAGTCGCCGAATGGTTGCGTACTGCTGTGAAACTGCCTCATGCCTGTGAACAGTTTTTGCTGGTTCNGTCGCTGATTGGCTGATGAAACAACGCCGTATTTTCTGGGATTTCTGTTCGCCTTCAGAATACCCGCGGCAGTTTTACTTCAGTATTATTTTGCACGTCTGAGGTACTGAAGCTGGGGAGTAACGAAGGAGACATTAGCACACGCATAAAATACCTCGACGGCTCTATGCGCAAGCAAGACACTGAACTGGCGTGCAGTGTAACCGTGGGACTTGGAACAGTTACCTTATGAACTGGCGCAAAATTAAAGGTAAAGTCACGACCCACGTTTCTATTCACTCTAAACCTGAATCGTCTAAGAGTAGAATTCTGCTTTAAAAAAAATATATACTAAAAACCATGTAAAAAACGTGTTATATTTTTTAGATCCAGTTCAGTAAATAGGAAAACCAATGTCTTCGGGTGGTATTCATAGTCAAGTCTCGGAGATACAACGTAATATACGCGCGTCCGACCACCCCCCTCAGTTTTAAAGATTCGAGTTGGAGGCTTCAAAATTTCGTGCACGATGTGGTTTCAGGCCAGCGGTTATCATTCCCTTTCCTGGGCCGTCGACAACCCATTCGTTAAGTCACTTTTCATATTTTGAGGCGCAACTCTTCGAACCCTTTACGCTGCTTAAAAATAAGGAACCTCAAAGACCGTACACTTTTAGGTATTTCTGTATATTCTCAAGTGAATAGCAAAACTGCTACATTTATCAAAGATTATAAAAAAAAACTATTCCATTATCTTTTCCCAAGACAACACATATACATTTTGAACACGCATTTAAAACTGACAATTGGTAGTACAGAACATTTCCAAACATGACGAAGCTTGGATCAGCTTGGCCCTCCTACATTAATGTCCGGTG
The DNA here is from genome assembly GCA_002778355.1 of Clitarchus hookeri. Taxonomy (NCBI): domain Eukaryota; kingdom Metazoa; phylum Arthropoda; class Insecta; order Phasmatodea; family Phasmatidae; genus Clitarchus; species Clitarchus hookeri. The sequence goes on from NQII01005408.1 coordinate 174,139, forward strand.
CCCTGAGATTTTGGTCTGCCCCATCCCTCCCTATCAACCATTCCGTGGGCCTGGTCCACTCCTCCCTCAATGACCGTTGCGGCACACCAGCAGCTCTGATTACGTCATGCAACTAGAAGGAGGCCATTCTGGCAGGAGATTACAGCAGCGCAGGGCGGGGAGATGTAATATGGTTAGCACGTGTGTGTGTGTGTGTGTGTGACCGACAGCTCACGCATGACGATGACATACACGTTCTGGAATGTCAAGGGGGATTGTCTTCCCTACTGAAAAATGTAACGGCGCCGAATTACACCACTTACAGGCGTGCGTAGGCGTGGAATAATCTTGCAAAGCGCTAGCAGAGGTATGAATACAGTTCCTTAACCCGTTGAAAACAGTTTTGGAAATCGTTGTGGGCGGCGGCATCTGGGCGAGTGTTCCTGGTGATTCGCCGAACTACAGAGGTATATTAAGTTCGTTTGTTTCAATTGCACAAGCTAAACGAACTCCCAAATCTGCAGAAATCTGCTTAGCACAGTATTTCTCTCAATCGGATGTGACGTCCCCGGTGTTTCTTTTAGGTGGTGCAGGTTACTTTGGGGCCCTTCGTGAAGTACGAACTGTACTAGCTTCGGAAGAGGCGTAGCTGGCGTAATGTTAACAAATACAGCGTGTTATTCTGGTGGTATTGTAAACTAGGAAGTATTAGCTATGAGAAAAAACGATTTTATGTATATGTGTAAATAATCTGTGGGGGTGTCGGAGCTGAATCTCCGCTCGAAATACATCCGCTCAGAAGACAATTGTATAAAAAATAGTACAGGTTGTACGCTCTGGGTGATGCTTTAATTCAACATTTAGCAGGAAATCTCACTGGAATATTATGGAACCATTTCAGTTACAAATGGACAGCAAGCATTTGGTCATGTGTAAATGTCATTATTCATAAATAAATGGGTATTATGCGCACCTTAACTGATCTACAAAGTTTAAAAGCAAAAAAAGATACATATGAAACAGCTAGTATGCGTCATAGTGTTACGTGTCGACTGACGCACTAGAGGCGAGCTCCATGCGCTGCCCGGCTCTGTGGGGGTGACCCACCTTGGCCCTCCCCCCAGGCAGACCCGCTCGCTGCCCCGTCGCTCACCCGGCAGACGGGGAATAATTGACAGCGGCGACCTGTCTGGCATTACAGCCCCTCCCACTCCCCCGCTGGAGAAACCAACGAGTTTAGAGGATGCGCACGAATATTCTGGGAACTAGGACCTTCGGTGCAACGCGGTATTAAGATAAATATTGCAGCGGTCCAAGGGTCAGCAGTGTCTTGGTAGAAATAGTTTACTGAGTGTGGTGGCCGGGTGAAGTCGAGTGTGGCGAGGGACATCAGTGGAGAGGACGGACGACGACGGGAGACTGCGAGACGACGGTGGACGAAGTGTGAATGGACGAGAGGGCGTGAAAACCGACGAGTGAAGGCTACTGTGCATGAGGGCGCTAGGAGAACTCTACAACATTGCGGACTGGTGGGATCTGGATTAAACTGAGGCGGGACAGTATTAACATGTGATACGGACTATATTGTAAGTATTGTAACTGTCAAATATGGACATATAATTTATAAAGTAATTCATTAGGTTTTGATACAGTGTATATTTGGGGTGATTTTAGATTATTAATTACATCAATTTCTTTGAGGTAATTGTAACCTGTGCTGATTGAATTTATTAATTGTAAATAGCAAAATATATCCATTTATTGATATATTGAGACAAAAATATTTCCATTGTAATTATTTTAAATAAATTAGGAAATTATAATTAACTATTATTTAATTAAGACCTCCGTCCCTTAAAGAAACTGTTTCTGCCCACTGACTTTTGAGAAATTTTAACAATAGTTTAATAAAAGTGGTTTCAGTGTACGAAGTTATATCAGTAGC